>JALLPF010000129.1:0-16383 GCA_036939455.1 Cyclotella distinguenda | reverse complement strand
GATACTGGAGAAAAACGGATACATTACTCTTCCACTCAGGTGTTATTTCCCAACAATGTATTCATGCTTGGCATGCAGCAGGTTTCTCGGCGGTACAAAACTAATGCAGATGGTCTCCTACATTCTTGAAGGTTGTGAGTTGTGATGAAGATAGTCAAGCGGACATTCCTTGAAATTCTCCATTGTCTTCAATTTAGCAGTGGGGCAGCGGTTGAACATAACTCCTCTCCACTTGGCACTCCATCAACGCAACTCCTCCCTGAAAGCACAGTTCCATCATAGTGAAAAGCATCTCACCATCCTCACTGAGTCCACTCAAAATTTACAATCTTAGAAACGAAATCTGGCAGGGTACAGGGTACAGACTATGAAATACTCAATGCTAGCTCCATATTCCTTTGTAACATTGAAGAATGTGGCTTGATTTGATTGGGTTGCTTCATCCCATCGGTGATGCTGTTATCAGGAGTTCCATCAGCTCCCAACTTCTTCAATTTGTAGTACCAGCAAAACTGGGGACAGCTCTTAGCTTTCTGCTGGGGTTCACTCATGGTAGTAATCAATCGTTTGTGGGCTATACTTTCAGTGACTTAGGGTGGTAAAATAGTGGAGAATTTTGCTATTATTATTATAATTTATCTGCTCTTCCAGGTGATGCCACATTCATGCTTGTGAGCAATAAGCAAGGTATGCTTTCTGAGAACCCTGTTTGCCCAGCATGTCGTGTATATATATTATTAGATCCTCCGATAAAAATTAAGTACTTATCTATTATAATAACTATACCTTCTATGTACCAGGATAAGGCATGGTCAAGACAGAGCTATCTTAGAGACTACTAGCAATCAATCTAACCAACAGAGAGCAAGTGAAGGAGTGGTGTACTCTCTGGCTTCAATGCACGCGTTGTCCACAATCCACACTCTTGTACGTTGACTCCTAACTCATAATTACAGGATTTAAGTACACAAATTAGAACAACACGGCTCCGTGAAAGTTTGAATAATTAAATTCGCTACAGAACTATCAATTGTAAGGATACCCCTATTACCATCAATTCTAATCCAATTTCTACTTCATCGAGAATGATAGATGGAGAAAAAGAAAAGACGAAGATTGGAATTCCCGATTGTTCGCAATTTAGAACAAAACGTCTAGAACTTTAGGAGCTTTGGGTTTACACCAATAATTATAACTAGACACATTCATTTTTTGTGAAAACGAATTATCAAGTTTCAAACTAAAATCCACTGTTGATCAAAACTTTGATCTACTCGGATCATCCACCTTTTCATGTTTCACCACTTGGAAGCCACGTGCAAATATATTAATGCCGGTTGTGTCAGTGGGAGGATAAATAGTCGATTCAATGTTGATTCATGAACCGACATTGACGAGTTGTTTTGCAAAAGGACATTGATTCAATAGTTGGAACACAAAGAAATACGAATTTAAATTTTGTGATGATGTCATGGTTGATGACTTCACAGATTATCTAGTGGAGAGCACAAGCACAAACACTGCCCAGGTAAAGGTTAGGGACTAGAAAGGGACAGCGCTCACTTTGTGGGACTGTTCATTTTTGTCTTCTTCTTTGCAGAGGTTTCTCCCAGAGTGATATGTAGAGTCAGCTGCTTGTTTCCAAGTCTCTTTTGATTTTGGCTTGTTTCATGCTGCATGCTTTGCTTCCAGCTCAGGTTCAGAGTTCATCTCACTTTCAGAGTTGTCAGGGAGTGCAACTTCTTGTTTGTATGTTCTTATAGTGCTAATAGGTTGGATGAAGCGTTAGATGGTGCCAGAATCTCTTGGTCGTTGATACTCTCTGTCATGGCCATAGCTGAAGGTCCTCGGTGGTTGCCTAGGCTCTCATCATTTGAATTTTATGCAGTAAGATTGTGCAGAATGGATGAAAGAGTGGAATGATGACATAGCAATGATGTTGTGAAAAAATATGCCGTCTCCCCACATTGTTATAAGCAGGAGTACTTTGTTAGGCAGAAGTACTTATACATGAAGAACTATAAGTATAAGTCATAACTTACCTAAACACCGTCGAATCTTCGGAGGGAATATCATTTTTTTCAGTACTCCTACGCACTTGCACTTGGGGCATCACAAAATCTTGGAGGTATGTTAAATATGGTACTTATAGGTTACATAGACAGCATTCTTGTTGGCGTTGATGCCACACCGCGGATTCGTTGAGGCCCGAGAGATGAAAACCATCACCGCAACTACAACCTACAACACGTAATGGATGGACTTCTTGATCATTAGATAATACTCATATTATTCCACAGCCTCGTTGGTCGACACAAGGACAAGCTCAACGTAGAAAGACAAGTACTCAATTCGTTTGGATAATTGGATACAGGTACTTCTATCTAATTTTGATATTCTCCTAGACGAAGATAATAAAGACACCATGATGGCCATGCTCGTCCCGAACGGCGACTGGGCCACCCTCACCCAGTTCGACAACCATCTCTCCTCCCTGCTCTCCCAACTATCTCCTGTACTCCGACTCTCCCTCTCGCTGCTGGCATTGTGGCATCTCTCCTCGCCGGAGTCCCCACGTCTCAAAACCGCGTACATAGGCGGAGTCGCCGCGGGCTTTCTGACTCGGTGCGAGCTTGACCCACTCTTGGTCGGAGTCGGTGCTCCGGCGTTCGCGTTGAATCTGCTGACGGCGTGTGCTGTTCTTGTGGCGGTGGCGGTGGGGTCATTATTACCGAGGCTTTGGAGGGGGATGGCCTTGGGCGGAGCATTGGGGCTGTGGATTAAGGCTTTTGTCCATATTGGTGCAGTTGGATATTCAGGATTGGCAGGGGCGCTGGCCCTCGTGGGGGCTGGGATTTCTACCAGGTGAGCTTCGTCCCAATCCATTCATGCCATTAAATTTTGCCATTTTCTATTTTGTCCATTATCATTATTTATAAAATCTTACTGTTATATATATTATCATTTCCCTCTCTTACTCAATACAGATACCCAAACAACTCCCTTATTCGTCCCTTGGCGACAATTCTCGTCGTGGGAACATTAACATCCTGCATCGCTGTCCCAGCTCTCTTCACCCATTTGAAAAACATCGCTCTTGACAACATCAACGTCGAGGAAGGTGACACATCGGACTCGCATTGGCTACCAATCGCATGGCTCGTCGGGTCTCTCCTCACCTCGGCCGCAGTGCTCTATCGTGACGCCAATCTCCTCCAGTCCCTTCGATCCGGATACGCCCCCATACCATCAGACAACATCGAGAATCATCTCGAAGACGACAAAACGCTCAAACCCAAGACGGACACGACACCCAAACCAATCTACCTGGCCCCCCACACTGCATCAGGTCCGGAAGCATTCAATATGTTCGACCCCGCAGATCTCCCGCCCCGTCTCTCCGAATACGCCAACATGGTCTACTCGGCATGCGAGGATCTTGGAAACTTCTTCGGATTTCAAGACGCCTCTGTCCGCAACCAAGCCGAACACCTACTCATCCTCCTGAGCAACAATCGAAGATACATGAACAGCCATATTTTGCCCCCCGCGCTCCAACCTCCAAGCCCCATTCACGCACTGCACGCCAAGGTATTCAGCAACTACATGAAATGGTGTCGTTATCAGGGCGTTCCTCCGCATTTCTCACGGGCGGCATCTACCGGCGTTGCGGGGATGGCTGCTCCTCCCTCGGTGGCATCGAGGGTGGTCGATCTCGTCTTGTTCTTTTGCGTTTGGGGAGAGGCGTGTAACATTCGTCACATGCCTGAATGCTTGTGGTTCTTGTATCATAAAATGATGGAGGAGTATACCGTGACTGAGCAGGGCGCGGGGAATGGAGCAGGAGGGTACCCCATGAGCAATTCGGGCAGGAGTTTGTATGCCGGTCATTTTTTGGATTATGTGGTCACTCCGATCTACAAGATTGTATCTTCTGTGAGTTCATCTCGTGGCATTTTTTCATAATCTTCGCGAGCTACCTTTTCACCATTATTTCATCCTCACACATCCATCCAACTCCCCAACCACAGAATATGAAATCCAACGCAGATCACGTCAACAAACGAAACTATGATGATTTTAACGAATTCTTCTGGTCCCGGGATTGCCTCTGCTATCGTTACTGCTGCGTAGACGCCAACAAAATTGACATGGAAGATCCGAGCCGCGTAACTGCACCTCTCCCTGGGGAGGTCCAACCTTCCATCACCGTGGGGTTGCTGGATGCTCCCAAAACGTTTTTGGAGAAGAGATCTTGGTTGCGCGGTATCATGGCTTTGAGTCGGATTGTTGAATGGCACATCGTTACATTTTACCTCCTTTCTGTATTGGCTTTCTCACACGGTACGTTTCGAATCGATGCAGAGTTTGAATAGTCCCACAATTGCATTATCTCATTATTCGTGGTATCTTATCCCTGCCGTACTTTAGATTTGGTGTGGGGCTGGGTATACACACTTGAAGTTGCCAGCGGTGTGTTTTGGATTTTCAACGCCTTGGCCATCTGCTGGGGCCTGCTGGAAGTCTGGGCGAGCTACCCTGGAATTCATCTGAGCGCCACCTCCATCTTTGGATCTGTATTCGTACTAGTGTCTAGATTTTTGATTTTAGTCTATCAGACCTTGTATTTGATTTGGACGTTTGGACCTGCCAAGGGAAGTTACCTCGGAATCGAAGCCGATTCGACCTTCTGGTGGTGGCAATATGTTTGGTTATCTTTGCTTTGCATGATCCCATACTTTTTGGAGGCTTTGTCGAATCTTTGTCCTTCCGTCACAACAATCCTCATGACGAGCCGGAACGATTACGTTCAGACATTTCTCAATATTTTGTTCCCCATCAGTCGTCTCTATGTTGGGAAAGAGGTGCACGAGTCTTTCAAACACACCGCCGTCTACGTCTTCTTCTGGGGAACACTTATAATATGGAAGCTTTATTTCTCCTACATATTTGAAGTATACTCCATGGTTCTCCCCACGATTGAACTTACTGACGACTACGCCAATTTTCCAAACCAGAGCTTCACCAAAATGTCCCTTCTCCTTGTTCTTCGCTGGCTCCCACAGTTTATCGTTTACTGCATTGATATGAGCATTTGGTACTCCGTATGGCAAGCCTTCGCTGGAACTTCCGTAGGTTTCTCGGATCACCTGGGAGACATTCGAAGCATGAAAGACATTCGAAACAGCTTTGGTCGAGCTCCTGAACATTTTTGCTCAAAAATGCTATCTCCAGATGCAGGCAGTCGCCGCGGGTCTTCTGCGAGTTTCTTGAACATATCGCAATCGAATTCCAGTCTGGATGGAAAGCGGCAGAGTTTGACGAACCCTAACAGCACGGAAGGCCAATCCCTGCTGGGAAATGATCCCCACCAACTGCAGGGATATGTCAATCGCTTGCTGGATGTTCGTATTCAGAAGTGGGTAATGTTCAGCACCGTTTGGAATGAAGTGATTGATCACTTTCGTGCGGAAGATCTGATTTCTAACCGAGAAAGGGATTACCTCAAGTTCAGCCGTTTTAATGGATTCAGTCAGGCTATTTATCTCGTGAGTGTTTGGTCGCCACAACATGCCGTCATGTGTAATTGCATACTAGTCTAATGTTTTCGTGTGAACGAAATTTTATCACAGCCCGTCTTTCAAACAGCAGGAGTCGTCGAAGGAGCACTCTCATTGTTGGAACGTCCCGTAGACGACTATGATTCAATAGACAACGACTTGTTCAAACCAATCTTAGATAATGTCACTATGAGGACAGCCGTCTCCGAGGTTTGGGAACTTGGCAACTATGTTCTCCTCAAACTTCTGGGACCGGTACACAACGATGATGTCACTTACATCATGAATTATGTTCTTAAGTGGGTGGAAAGTGGAACTGTGATCAGTCACATGAAAATAACCAAGATCCGCGACGTAGTTCAGTGCCTTGTCGAGTTGGTGGATGTACTTGGAAAAGGCATAGCTCGTCGTAAGCCTGCATCCAAGCGTCGCTCTTCTGGTAAGAAAACGATGAGGCAAGAGACTGCGGGACCCCCAGCTAGCGGTATTCGTAGGTCAATCAGTGCGAGCAGTCTCTCAGCAGGTCAGAAAGACCCGACCATCACGTCCCGGAATCTTGTTTTTGCTAAGCCTAATGACGACGAGAATATCGTCATAATTGATGCCCTTCGTGATCACGCCCGCGATAAATTCCGTGCGTTTCTCAACTCCTTGAAAGGAATATTCATTGCATCTGACCCAGAGAGTAAAGAAGTTACGGATCGTTTGACATTTTCATTGAGTATGGAGAATGGATTCTTCTGGGATGATGCCTACGCTTCGGATTCGCTAGATGATATGTCTCGTAGCGAAGTATTCAAGTCCGTTCTCACAAAGCTCCAAGGTGTGGTTGCTTGCCATCCCGATGAAGTGGAACCCAAGTCCAAGGAAGTCCGCCGTCGCTTGGTGAGACTATCACACTCGTTATATATTTAAAATGATGATCTCAACTGTGCGCTCACATTTCACCTTCCCATGTCCCCAGACATTTTTCGTCAACTCTCTCTTCATGGACATGCCAAACGCTCCCTCCATACACGACATGTTTTCGTGGACTGTTCTAACACCCTATTACAAAGAAACGGTGACTTTGAGCAAAGGCGAATTAGAGACAAGAAGCGACGCCTTGGGGGTTTCCACAATGCTTTACCTCCAAACACTATTCAAAGCCGACTGGTCAAATTTCTTGGAGCGAGTTGGTCTCAAGGACGAGGAGAAAGTATGGACGAAAAAGTTCGCAGATGAAACAAGGCAGTGGGCAAGTATTCGTGCACAATCGTTGAATAGAACTGTCAGCGGTATGATGTATTTCGAGAAAGCTTTGCGCTTGTTGGCGAATCTCGAACGCCTCGATGACGACACCACTAACGATTTGATGGGAGAGAAGTTTGGTTACATTGTTTCATGCCAAGTTTATGGTCAGATGAAGAGAGATCAAGATTCTAAGGCGGATGACATTGATAATCTCATGCATAAATTTCCTCACATGCGCGTGGCTTACATTGACTCTGTTCGACTCAATCGCACGAGCGAGGTGGCCTTCTATTCTTGTCTCGTCAAGAGTAACGGTGAGGGAAAGATTCAAGAAATTTATCGCGTCCGCCTTCCTGGCAACCCTATCATTGGAGAAGGAAAGCCCGAGAATCAAAACCATGTGAGTTAACAATGCTCCTCTCATTAGACACTCGAATGTGAACTCACGACCTCTAATCGTTTTTCTTTTGTTGTAGGCCATGGTATTCACCCGTGGAGAGTTCGTGCAAACAATTGATATGAACCAAGAAGGTTACTTCGAGGAAGCTCTTAAAATGCGCAATGCTCTCCAGGAATTTGCGAAGAGAGACGGACCGATGCCTATAACTATTCTTGGACTACGCGAACACATTTTTACTGGCAGCGTTAGCTCATTGGCGAACTACATGGCTTTGCAAGAAACCTCTTTTGTTACTCTTGGGCAACGAGTTCTCACCAAGCCATTATGCATTCGTCTTCACTATGGACACCCCGATGTATTCGATAAGCTGTTTTTCATCACCCGCGGAGGGGTCAGCAAGAGCTCCAAGGGCATCAATCTTTCGGAGGACATTTTTGCTGGGTATAACAATGCAATCCGAGGTGGTCAAGTTGCGTTCAAAGAGTATCTTCAAGTAGGCAAGGGAAGAGATGTTGGCATGAGTCAAATATACCAGTTTGAGGCCAAGCTCAGCCAAGGTGCTGGAGAGCAAAGTCTCTCACGTGATGTGTACAGGCTCTGTCACCGTCTTGATTTTTCTCGTCTCCTCTCCTACTACTTTGGTGGAATTGGCCATTACTTCTCTAATGTTCTCACAGTCATCACAGTTTACGTTGTTGTCTATCTTATGGCAATACTTGCCCTCTATGATTTGGAGAAGATTGGCGATCGCCTCATAACACCCATGGGGACAATCCAGATGTTGCTCGGTGGCCTAGGTTTGCTCCAAACGGTTCCATTATTTTCAACACTTGGTGTTGAGCGTGGGTGGTGGGACAGTTTTCGTGAAATCGTTCAAGTCTTTGCTACTGGAGGGGTAGGTCATGATTTTCTCTCCAACAGTAATTTGAACATCCATATCCACTCTCTCATTTGTATATTAACTCCTGCATCAATTTCTAACTTCGAATAAAGCCTCTGCATTTCATGTTCCACATCCAGACAAAGGCAAACTATATGACTCAAACGATACTAGTGTGAGTTCCGGTTCTTCCGTATTAACTAGATACACTCTTTTTGACATGACTGACGAAATTATGTTGACTCCACTAACTGCAGCGGTGGAGCAAAATATAGGCCAACTGGCCGTGGATTCGTCACGCAGCACACACCAATGGATGAACAGTATAGGTTCTTTGCATCTAGCCATTTGTATCTTGGAGTGGAAATGGCGGCGGGTTTGATTATCATGGGTTTCTTCTCTGAAGCAGAGCAATATTTGGGCCGAACTTGGTCGCTGTGGCTAGCCTCACTCTCTTTTCTCGCTAGTCCGTTCTGGTTTAACCCTCTCACATTTGATTGGAATGTTGTTATTGCGGACTACATCAAGTTTATCAGCTGGATGCAAGGCACAACTGGAGGGTCAGCACGCAGTTGGTCTGTTTGGTACAATGAAGAGTTCAGCTACTACAGCAAGATTCCATCGTCCTCCAAGGTTTGGTTTGTCATCAAGGCAATGCTTTTCCTCATTATTGCTGATGGAATAGCCAGATCTGACTTGCTCAAGGCTGATACCACTCTGAACAAACCAGTCATATGGGTTTCATTGGTTGTGGCAGTCATTATTATTCTCTTTTTATCTTTGTGGCTTCTGACTGCAGTAGCACAATTCATGCCGTATCCAGTACGACGCACAATTGGAATATTGATTAGCATTGGGCTAATGGTGAGCTGCTCGGCGATATTTATCGAAGATTCGAATTTCATTCGATACAGTCTAGCAGCATATTACGGAATCGGTGCAATGAGCCAGTTGGGACTTTTGGTTGGAATCAGTGAGTTCACTCAAGACCTCAATACATCCTCATCGACAATAATGTTTCATTATTTTTAACGTCATCATTCGCAGAATTTGTCAAGAACTTTTACTTTGTTCATGACCTCGTGTGTGGCCACATCATTTTTATTCCACTCTTCATCCTTGCAATTTTGCAACTCCCCCACCACATCCAAACATGGTTGCTTTACCACAATGCCCTATCAACAGATGTAGTTGTCAGCAACATCCTTAGGTACGCTCGTAAGAGCCAGGAATCCGGTGGTTCCTCTGCCCGAAATGAAGACTTGGTCGAACAAATTGACGAGTTAAGAAAGATTGTTCAAAAGCAAGAACAGATGATTGAATCTCTCGGGAGTGGTGCCACAACGAACAGCCTGCTGCCAAGTCACGCGCGAAATCCCAGTACGGATGCAATTGCAAGTCTAATAGTAGACCCCACTCGTGAGCCCATGAACATTCAGACTCCAACTGGTGGTTATGCACGATCAGGGATGGGAGGGCGGACAGTGAGTGCGTCAACCCTTGATGTTTGGGGAGAAATGGCTCTTGGAGACGCTGCTACCCAAGGCGGTTACGAGCCCACACCTGTAATGCAGGTACCTACTAACTCTGCTAAGGACAATAACTTTTCGTTCACCCAGCCAGACGTGATGCCTCCAAGGTAGAGTACGGATCTCCTTTGTTCAAAAGATATTGACCGAGAATGATCGAGTTTGGAAGTGCCATTATATTTGAGTTTCGTGAATCAGACATCTCAATGTCAGGGTCTTGTAATCCTGATGTGATCGGCAATATCGATGTTATTAATTGTTTAAGACCTAGAAAAGCACAAACAGCAGGCACGTAAAAAGTCCGTGGAGTATTTTCAATACTACCGACAATATTAAGACTTGAAAGAAATATCCAATCTTCTAACCTTCCACTCGAACGTTATGTCCCAGTTTGTGCACCCCAAAACAGAATCATGCTGGTAGATGACGGTCCTTGTAAAACAGCGAGAGCCAAGTTTAAAGTTTAATGTTATTACTCTATGGATCTATCCCTCGCAGCGAATACCTGTTCTGTGAAATGGTGTGCATCCCCGATAGTTCCACCCCACACGCAAACGACTCGTCATCACTCTCATCACTGCCATCATCCTCCCTATCGGACTCGCTGATGGAACAAAGGGACCGCATCGGCGAAAACGATGCAGCCCTGCGTCTCGATCGACTTCGACTTCGGCCGCCGAATAATCTGTTCTGGGTCGGGGGGCAGGAAATGCCTCGGTTGGGTTCGTCTACCTCGACGTGTTCCGGAGATTTAGAAGTGGTGATGTGTGTGCTAGACCGGCGGGATACTTTGCCCGCCGGATCGCGTTGTTTTGGCCTTCCTTCTCTGTCTCCGGGGACGCTGTCGGAGTGTGGTTGCTCCAGGGCTTTCATCGGACGGATATGGCTGATCCAGTATTTCTCCACGTAGGTTTTGGTAGCTTTTTTTGAGTCGACCATGAATCGAAATACGCGAAAGCTATCTTTCGCCTCGATAGACTTGATTTTTGCGTAGGTCCACTTGCCATCGGAACGACGGATAAAGGCACAATCGCCAACATTCAGCATTGGAACCATCTCGTTTATTGCGTTGCTATCTTGAATCATGTCGTCTTGTTTGCCAATGTCACCAAGGTCGTATGATGGTTGTGGCGGCGGAGTAGGTGGTGACTCGTCTACATCAGACTTCGAGCGATCGAGTCCGTACTTTGAGGACATGGTTTGGTTTAAATCCATCATGGATGACGATAGATCCGCAAAGTTTCCGTCGTCGTCATCATCATCGTCGTCTTCTTCGTTATCAGAGAACACGCCACATTCACGTATGAAATCTCCACTTCTCCAATGACCTCGTTTGACTACTCCACTATCGAAAATCATCGTTCCTTTCCCATGGGGTTGGTACTGTTCGTTAACAAGGCCAGTATACATCCCCGAGTCACCACAGCGCCCGGTCCACGGAAGATTGGATGTGTCAAACGTCTTGACGTTTTCTTCTTGCGCTTCTCGCTTGGGTCGTGAACGCTGCAAAGCGGAACGATCGACCTTGATGCTATCATCGCTCTTAGAATCGACCTCGACACTTTCATCGTCATGAGAATCGACCTTCTCGACCATGTTGGATGCACACACTGGTTTAAGATCTTGGGATTTTGAAGGGCGGGTCGCCTGGAGTGCAGTGAGGTCAATGGTGAGATTACCGATCGATCTTACAAGAGGAACGCAGGCTACTTTGGTTGGAAAAGGGAGAAGTGGCTCGTTAGGAGGTTCGGGATCATCATCACAGTTTGACGTCGAGGTCTGCTCGGCTTCGTTTCGTTGACTTTGCTCTTGCGTAGACTCTTGGGTGGTATCTTTACCGTGACTCGATAGAGAGTCGTCTGACACGTCCGAGCAGTCAATCTGTGATGGCAGGCTTGGAGAAAAGTTAAATTCTGTCAAAATTGGTTCCGGCATCTTGACCCAAACATTGACTGCGGCATCATTAGGGTGTGAATTAAGCTCTTCACTCAATGCTGCATGGACGTTCCCGCGATCATCTGTTTCGTTCATTTTGTTCTGGGTGTGGTACAAACTCTCAGACTCGGATGTTGTTGTGGGAAAGCTCGAACCGTCTGGTCCCTTCATCCCCATATTCTTCTGGCGAAGTTGTCGAATGTCTTCTTCGCTAACAGCCGAACCCAATCCAGAGTAAGCTTTATTTTGCGAGTGCGCTTGATCAAACTCCGAGGGCAAATTCCGGACTGTGTTGTTTTCTCCATCGCCTTCCTGTCGATTCGTATAAGTCTGTTCGACATCGACTGCATGAACACGAATTCCATCGGAGTCCATCTGTTGGACGTACTGCTCCCGTCGCGACCGTTCGTAATCGTACTCGTCGTGAGACTCATTTTCGACGGAAGAATTTGGTATGGGGACGTATTGCTCCTGTCGCGGCCATTCGTAATCGTACTTGTCATGTAATTCATTCTCGTCGGACAAGTTCGGGTTATAAGCATCGGGTAATGGAGCCTCCACAGTCTTCCGTCTCGATGTGCTTTTATCTGTCTCGAGGTCGTAAACGAAGTTGCCTCGATCCCTTTTGATATCCACGTGATCGTTCTCCGCTCGAGGTTCATCAAACTCTGAGTGAATATCCCGAACGTCGTTTTCCCGATCTCCACACTGTCGACTCGACTCGAAAGTCTGCTCCGCATCGACTGCATGAATACATATACCATCGGAATCCATCGGTTGGACATTCTGCTCCCGTCGCGGACGTTCGTAATCATACTCCTCGTGAAATTCATCTTCGTTGGAAAACTTTGGATTGGTGACGTGCTGCTCCCGTCGCGGACGTTCGTAATCGTACTCCTCGTGAAATTCATCTTCGTTGGAAACGTTTTGTTTGGGGGCGTGCTGCTCCCGTCGCGACCGTTCGTGATCGTATTCGTCGTGAAGATCATTTTCGTTAGAAACGTTTGGTTTTGGGACGTGCTGCTCCCATCGCGGACTTTCGTAATTGTACTCCTCGTGAAGATCATTCTCGTTGGAAAAGTTTGGTTTGGGGATGTGCTGTTCCCGTCGCGACCGTTCGTAATCGTACTCCTCGTGAAGATCATTCTCGTTGGAAACGTTTGGTTTTGGGACGTGCTGCTCCCGTCGCGGACTTTCGCAATGATACTCCTCATGAAGATCATTTTCGTTAGAAACGTTTGGTTTGGGGACGTGCTTCTCCCGTCGCGACCTTTCGTAATGGTGCTCCTCATGAAGATCATTCTCGTTGGAAAAGTTTGTTTTCGGAAAATTATGAGTATCAGAGAGGGGAACCTCCCTATTCTTTCGCCTCGCTCCCTTCTCCGCCTCGCCTCGGTACACGAACTGTCCACGATCCATCTCGTACCCCACCCCATCTGAGTCGTTATTCGCATCCTCCGCCTCCCTGGTCGTTCGCCTCGCTCCCTTCTCCGCCTCGCCTCGATACGCAGCCCGTCCTCGATCCCTCTCATACCCCACCCCATCCGAGTCGTTATTCGCATCCTCCGCCTCCCTGGTCATTCTCCTCGCTCCCCTCTCTGCCTCGACATCCACGTAGTGTCCTCGATCCCTCTCGTATTCCATCCCATCCGAATCACAATCGTGTGCATCCTCCTCCGCAACTTTAGAATTCGACTTGACCGACTTGACCTTGAGTTTGCCCCTGCGAATGAATCCGGACAAACCATCGGCGATCCTTCCCGTGCTTTCCGCAATATTCCAGTCGCTCGCGTGCGATTCCCTCGTCCGGGAGGACTTTTTCTCTCCGGAGGGTACCCCGCTGAGAATATAAGACGAAATATAGTCGTCGTGATTCTCCTCCTTCTCCCTCCTGGAACGAGGTCGATTCTGCTTCCTCCTGTCCATCATTCGTTGTTTGTCCTTACCCCCATCATAATCGTAATTGACCTTTCGATCGCTCTTGGAATAGCCGTTACTATTGTTGCTCCCCCTGAGGCGCTCGCTTCTCCCGCGTTGTGGCGCCCGACGAACCTCCGCGGGAGATTCCGATTCGCTCGATTCTTCCTCGCTGCTCGCATGGACACGTCGGGCCTTGACGCCGAAGGTTCCCAGGTTATTACGACTTTTGTCAATGGGACTGAGCGTTCGGGATCGCTGCCTCGGAGCGAACCATTTGGGCGTGGGGGGTGGAGCCGTCTCCCTGTGGGTGTCCTTCGTGCGACGCGGTCGATTGGGGATTCGTTCGGGTCGTTTCCGTTCCACGGGGGATACTGTGCGTCTCCTGGGTTCGAGGGGGGATAGTGTCCGTCGTCGGGGTCGGACGGTTTGTGTTCCATCCAAGGTTATTCCTGGGTTGGATTGGGAGTTGATTCGTTGGAGATCTTCGGTTTCGCACTCGGGACAGGATCGGAGGACGTCCACCCATCCTCCTAATACTCCCAAGATGGCCTTTTTGCGAAGGACGATGTTGGGGTGAAAGAGGCATTTGCCCGTTTTGTCATCACAAGCGTGGATTACTGCGTTGTGCGGTCGTTGTTTTGATGCTGAAGATGAATGGTAATTGTTAGAGTCCTTTTGTCGTTCGAGGGAATGAGATCGGTCCATCTGTTCGTAAGTACGATAGGATGCCATGTCCGAATCAACTGTGGTAATTGTGCTGTTGTATTCCTGACTGGATTCGGAGTATCTCACTTTGGAAGTTTTACCCTTGTGTTTCTTTTTGGACTGTCGTTGTTTTCTGGGAGACGATCTCCCAGCAGCGTCCGTGTGAATTCTATCGTAGGACCTTTCGAAGGACCTTTCCGAAAAATCGATATTGGGGTTGCCATTTCCATTTCCACTGCGAGACGTCCTCTTCGTGTGATCCTTCTGCTTTCGGTCACGGTCCATCCTGAGATTTTGATCACTATCCATTGTGATTGTGGTGCGTCGATTATTCGTGACGTCAGCTTCATCGTCCCAAGCGGAAAGCCTGCCTTTGTGTCCGCTTTTGAGTTCGAATGGAAAATGATGACGTCGATCTGCTGCTGGGTCCTTTTGAACAGGGGAGAGGTTAGCACTCATAGCTCATTGCTCGCTCGTTGATTCCGTAATACTTATATTATTATAAACAACCACCGAGATTGACTTTCAATTGTATTGAATATTACGATTGATGGAACACCCGGAACAGCAAACAGAATTGGGTAGACAGATATCAGATATCGTACTTTAGATAGCAAGAAGCGATAGCTTACACAAATAGCACGATAATGGTGTTGATGTCGCGGTCTCATTCGTCATCACCATAGTACAAAAGCTTACTTCGACTGCGACCCGAACAGTGTCTTGTTTGAAAGGGGTGTTCGTAATGTTCGTAAGTAGTACAATATCGTACTCACTGCGACATGATAATAAGACTGTAAGTAGGGTACTTATACTTATTAATTATACGTATTATTATGGGGCCTATTATTATTGTTGACACCGGTGAATAAATATAAGTACTTATATATATAGTTACTTAAGTACTTATATTAGGGTTTTTCCTATCTAGATTGGCGTTCCGGTTTAATCTAGCGAATGATCCCTGCAAGAAACACAATCATTTTTTTGTCCGCAGCAATCAATTTCAATCACACTTCGGAGAAACTAAACTAGATGAATCGCTCATGCCGGTTGCAGTTCATAGAGATTCCATTCTTGTATTTCGCTACCCATACCTATCTTCTTATATCAGCTATACTCTACCTACCCGACTCTCACACAAACAACCCTCGAACCGCCGACAACAGCCGCCAACAACCTCCAACTAGGCCCCATGGAAAACGACCACCACCACATCGGCGATCTCAAGCCCACCTCCCCATCCCATCTCCCCCGCACTCCCCAATCTCGAACACCCGAACAACTCGACCGATTCTTCCACCGAATCTACCGCCACGAAACCGCCTCCAGCACCGCCCATCGCGAATACGCCTCTCCCCGACGTCGCACGCCCCCTCCTCACTCGCCGCAATCCATTCGAACCCCGTCGCTCTATCTCCAATCGAGGGGGGATTCGAACGAGGCCGCGTTGGATCTGCCGTGTGCCGAGGTGCGTCATGCGGTTCAGACTTGGGCCATGGGCAAATTGTCGGGGAGGTCGTGCGCGCTTTCGATTATTGATGCATTGTTTCGACGGGATTTTAGAATGGGGTGTCGTTGGGAGGTTTATCCGTCCACTTGTGAGGAGATTGGGAGGATGGAGGGGGGAGGGGGGATGGAGGTTCCATTATGGATTGGAGGGGGGATTTGGGGTGCAGGAGGCAAGGGCCAGGATCAAATTCGTTGGAGGGGATATTCATGTCCAAGATTATTGGTTTCATTCGTCCGCTTAATTTTTTTTATTTTTGTTTGAGAATTGGGCAGAAGGGATTGGATGGATTGAAGTGTGGTGAGATCTGGAACTCATTGGGAGAATGGAGTGGAATAGGATGGGAATCACATCAATGTATAGAACTACAACAGCACACGACCATCCATGCATGAACATACCAGCAACATCAGTCGGGAAGAATTGCTAATACGAGGAGAATCTACTCGTCGAGGACAAAAGTCATTACTAAAAACCTTTCACAGCTCTGGACTCAACTCTTTACTCACTCATAATAATATTTTAAAATACTCTCAAAATACCATCTTCTAAAAGGAAGCATTGTTTCGATGGATATTATGATTAGAATATTATATATTACTTATAAGTATATTGAAGGTATGGGAAATAAGCTGATTCTGCAGAATCTAATACTTACTTTGTAGGGAGTTTGTCGAGACACGGTTGATCGGTCAGAAAGCATGTTTGAA
>JALLPF010000128.1:0-16398 GCA_036939455.1 Cyclotella distinguenda | reverse complement strand
TATTACTCAAGTACTCTCCTACTTCACGCAAATATCGAATTCCCTCAACTCCAGTAGTTATAAGTAGTACGATACTACTTAAAGTAATTAGTATAAGTATCAATCTAAAATTAAAAATAATGGGTAAAGTACTTTACTTTACAAATTTCGGACTTGAAAAAGGAACTCTTATTCTCGTCAGAAAGCTGACGTAAGTCAGGACGAGCAAAATTCCTTTATTTGTTGAATTTGATAATACTGAATTAGTCATACATGCAACTCTATCTTACAGGTAATTTGATGTCGGAGGTTGTGAAATTTGACGCGGACGATGATGTTTAATATTACTCCTATAAGTATTTCGTAGCATATCCGACGCCACCAAACCAACAAGGAAGACGATGCTTCCTTAAGAACGGAGACCTCGACGCACCTCATCGTCAAACATCCAATATTCGAACAAGATTGTGATACAGAGTTATGATTCGCTAATTACTGGTCATCAATTGAGTCGTCCGCAAAAAAGATTGAGTCGGCGAAATCGTACTATAGTCGAACAATCGCATCGCTTGCTGGTCCGACATCTCGTCATTCACGAGTTAGTTGACCGTCGCTGCCGTCGTTCCATCGTCACAATCTCCATAAAGACATTTACCAATTTTAAAACCATCCGCCTCATCCAGTGCCAAAATGCTACTCTCCAATACAGCATGGTTTATCATGCTAACATCCTCCCCGCACCTGACAGACGCCTTTTCTCAACCCCAATGGCATAGAACAGCCCACCAATCATCCACCAAGCTTCATGCGACCATTGAACTAGATACAACAGCTCTTTCTTCATTCGAAGAAGTGAACAAATTGTCGTTTCGTGAATTACAGCGACAATGCAAATCGGTGGGGTTGGAGGCTGTTGGATCAACTGCTACTTTGAGGGGAAGGCTTTTGGGGCATTATGGGTTATCAAAGGAGGATGTCAAGGAGGTTGAGGAGGTTCCCAATAAGGAAATTGAGGTTGGTGAAATTATGTGCTCTCAATTCTTGCTCAACTTTACATTCGCAATCTGATTTCTTTGCTCTTTGCCGATGGATCAATCTTACCAACGATCTCAACCCTCATCAACTTACGCGAAAAGGATCTCTGCAACACCGAAGGTATCACCTTCTGCGACGAATCCGACCCTGACTACGACTTCAAATCCATTCTCTCCCAAGTCCTCTCAAAATCATCACTCGGACACTGGAAAACAGCCACCCGCAAACTCAAACAATTGAATAAATTACCATCCAACCCTCCCGTCCCACGGGAAGCCTACCTCGCAGTCCTGGAGGCATGCGCCGCCAACCGACTGAACGGCGCTCGGGCCTCCGAACCCGCACGTAAGATATTGGAAGAAATGTCCGAGCGGGGGTACGATATACCAGCCGACCAGGCCAACTCTTGCGTTGTCCTCTCCTTGGGTGAGGGACCAGGAGGTACCCACGACGAATTCGGTGGAATAGACGTTGCCCTCGCAATGATGGCGGCGATCGAATCCTCCCCCTCGGGACAATCCCTATTGACGGATGTCACCTACGGTAAAGTCGTTTCGGCACTCGCCAAGGACTCGGCCCCCGAAGACTCGATATCCATATTACGAACCATGGTGGTCGACAAATCCTTCACTCCCCCCCTGGGCGTATTCGCCGATGCCGCCAAATCCGCCGCCAAATCCAACGACCACGCAGCCGAAGTTCTCCAGGTTTTGACCTACGTCAAAGCCGCGGGATACGAACTCGACAACATTGCCGCGGTGGAAGCGGGACGCGACATTCTAGCCTCGGGGGTCATTGCCTCCGAAAAGATGGACAATCTTGCCCTCGGGTTGAGACTTTTGACTGCCGCTGCCAAAGCTCAGGGATGTGCTCCCGATTCCGGGGATGTTCTTGTGGCCAATTCATCGGGGGCGGCGCAACGTGCTTGTACGTTGATTCATAAACGGGCTATTGGGAAGGCGTGTGAGGAGGATAATTGGAAGTTGGCCGTGAAATTGTTGGAGATTATGCCGAGGAGGGGGTTAACTCCTGCTACTAGTGTTTGGAGGAATGTCTTGCAGAGTTGTTGTAAGAATGAGAAGAGTAAGAAGGCCACGGCAATTCTGTTGGATTGGGTGAGTAAAGATTGTTGTTGATGGAATTTGGTGGTTCTGAGCAGACTTGGTCAATGACGCCAGTCCTTTCTATGAATCAACCTCTCACAAACCCCATCTCCAATTGCCCTCTTTAGATATCATTGGCCGAAGAAGGAAAGGCGGACAAACCACCGGTATCCGTGTTCAATACCGTTGTCAACACATGCGAAGTCTGCGGCGAGGCGGATCTCACTGTCAAAGTGCTTGAGGTGATGAAGAAGACGTTGGACACAGAGGGCAACATGGTCACCTTCAACATTGCACTAAAACGATTGGCCAAGGCCGGAAACATCCAAGCCTGCGAAGGAATCCTGATCGGAATGCTCAACGAAGGCCTCGAACCCAATGTAATCTCGTATACCACCACTATCGGGGCGTGTGCAAAGGAAGGCATGAAAAATCCCGCATTGGCATCCCTATGGCTTCAACGAATGAGATCGCGAGAAGTCCAACCCAATTATCACACCTACAACACTGCGTTAGCGGCCTGTCTCGATGGGAAACTCGAAAGCACCCTCATCGGGTCCAAAATCGCATCGGAAATGATCGAAAATGCGGAAAAGGAACTAGCCTGCGGGATTAAAGGGTCTGCCAACTTTAAATCGTCCCTTCCGGACGCCTACACCAAAGTTTTGGCGAGACAGCTCATGAAACAGTTGAGGGAGAACTGGCGTGGGGGAGAGATTGACATGGCATTGGCGAAAACTACGGTGCGCATACCCCTGTTAAAGCTGGTGGACTTTGACAAGGTGGTGATGGAGGGGCAGGTCTCGACGACGGATGTAGAATGTGATGTGGAAGATCGGGAGGAGGATGAGGTTAAGGAAGCGGAGGAGCAAGATTTTGAATTTACACTGTTGAAGGGCTTGCATAAGGATGATCATCGCACTGCGTTGGTCTAACAGGAGCTAGTAGAGGGCATACTGTATCTCGTGCCTACACTACGACGCTAGGCCATATTGGACGAGACGTAATAATGTTAAACATCATTAACTTGATAAAATAATTGGAAGCTTAGCTAAAGACCGGGTTTTTGTACCACAGTTTTAATTAAAGAGGAAGGAATGATGCGATTGAATGAGATCAAGGATTGAATTCCTCCCCCGGACGTCTTCTTCCGTGTTTATATATTATAGCCGTAATTTCATTGAACTTAGCTTTTGCAGCGTTCCAAATTTTCGGAGAGGTGGCGCTGCCACTTGCCACTACTGCTCGACTTGAAGTGGAGGGTAGTACTGAGTATTTCATGGTATGTTGCCAAAAGTGTCATAAAGTACATATTTACATTTTTTTCGCCAAGTGAGTCATCGCACAAAGTAAAATTCATGTGACACATTCTGACGGATATATTTTCCAGGTGACTACATATGGGCAGTACTATGATCCTTCGTACAGTCAACAGTTGTTGTTTTTGTGGTTCTCCTTTTTTTCTTTTTTGAGTTTTTTTCCTTCTACTGAAAATTATATGATCTTTTTGGTCAAAAAAAATTACCACGCCTTGGAGTTTTTACGTGGAAAGCCAGGATCGAAGATCCACCCACCAACGCCAACCGCTATCATCTCACTGGTTTTCACGCTTGAAGAGGAACGATTTCCATCGACCTGAGAATCCGTCCAAAGTCATCGCGACGGCTATTGAAGCCATTGAAATTCTTCATAAATCTCCAATCGAAAATGGCAAGTACGAAGTCCTCGTCGTCAGCATCCGATTATATCTTTGCTCTCGTCTGGATTGGTGCCATTCTCTACGGAGTTACCTTTTTTCTTCAAAACGCGTACAACATTCGCTTGCAGGCCATTAATGAGTACGGACCGGTCATTCATGAGTTTGACCCGTATTTCAACTGGCGGGCGACGCAGTACCTTTATGACAATGGCGCGAGCAAGTTCTTCAAGTGGTTTGATCACATGGTTTGGTATCCCTTGGTAAGTGCATATTCCGAGTCTCAACCCTAGACGTATAGATCACTTGCAGCTGGTTCTCAATTATTGCTACTCATTCGTTTACAGGGAAGGCCTGTTGGTACCACAATCTATCCTGGCATGCAGTTCACCGCAGTCTTTATCAAAAATTACATTGTTGGAGACAAAATGTCTCTAAATGACGTTTGTTGCTACATGCCCGCATGGTTTGGCGTGCTCGCCAGCTTTTTGGTAGGATGCATTGCTTACGAGGCGAGTCTGGATGGCAACTCGATGAATATCTTCCAAGTTTTGTTCGATGCCTTGCTTGGTCGTTACACTGAGTGCAGTGGTGCTAGCGGAATGAACCGCACTGGCTATTACAAACTAGCGAATAGTATTGGCCTCTCTTCTCCGGCCATTGAATGCGCTGTTTCTGCAATTGGGTTCATGGCTATTGTCCCCGCTCACTTGATGCGTTCCATCGGAGGAGGGTATGATAATGAAAGCGTTGCCGTGTCGGCCATGTCCCTGACCTTCTTTCTTTGGATGAGATCTCTCAGGAGCAACGACAAGCATGCATATCTGTTCGGTATCCTTGCCGGTCTCGCCTATTTTTACATGGTTGCAGCTTGGGGTGGATACGCCTTTGTTCTCAATTTAATTGGTGTCCATGCCGCCGTATTGGTTCTTTTGGGGAGGTTTACGACCAAAGTATACCTTTCTTACACCTTGTTTTACATCGTTGGTACTTTTTTGGCGATCCAAGTTCCTGTTGTAGGATGGTCACCTCTCAAATCCTTGGAACAGTTAGCCCCCTGTGCAGTATTTCTGGGTTATCAGGCGTTGCAATACTGTGAGATGATGAGGAAAAAATACAACTGGAACCGGGGTCAGGCATGGAAGTTCCGTGTTCAGTTTTGCGCATGCGCATTGATTGCTGTTGTGGTTCTCGTGGCAGCAGTTACTCCTAAAGGATATTTCGGTCCCATTTCGTCGCGGGTCCGTGGACTCTTTGTCCCTCACACGAAAACAGGAAATCCTTTGGTTGACAGCGTGGCGGAACATCAGGCTGCCTCTACCCAAGCATATTGGCAATATTTGCATATTTTATGCTACTTGTCTCCCATGGGACTTGTGTTCATGCTCTTTCGTTTTGGAGATTCTGCGGCATTTTTACTTGTCTATGCTTTTACCGCATACTTCTTCTCGCACAAGATGGTCCGTCTCATTCTGTTGACTGCTCCGATTGCGAGTGCCCTATCTGGAATTGCTGTGGGTAGGCTAGTAGCTTGGTGTCTCTCTTCATTCATCGATGACGATGAATCCCTGACCGCAAGGGATAATGCTAAGAACGAGGGGGAGACTAAGTCAAAGGGCGGCAAAAAGAAGGAGAAAAAACCTTCCCCAGACGTAAAGTTTAATGGATTTGCTTCGATTCAGCATGGATTCAACGAGGCGTCCAAATCCACTGAAGGGAAAATCGTCAAAGCTATCTCCTCTATCGTCATATTGGGAATCCTTTATTTTCAAGCAAAGGCGTTTAAAACTCTTTCCTGGAATATCTCTGGCGGGCTATCAAACCCGTCTATTATCCTTAAGGGGCAGATGCGCGATGGCACAGTAGTAGTTGTTGATGACTATCGTGAGGCGTATTGGTGGCTTCGTGACAACACCCCTGAAGATTCACGTGTTATGGCCTGGTGGGATTACGGATATCAAATCACGGGCATTGCCAACCGCACAACTATTGCCGATGGAAACACTTGGAATCATGAACATATTGCTCTCCTTGGTAAGGCACTGACTGGTAGCGAAGACGAGGGATATCAGATTGCGAGGCACTTAGCTGATTACGTCTTGATTTGGGGTGGAGGAGGAGGTGATGATTTGGCAAAGAGTCCACATTTAGCGAGAATTGCGAACTCTGTCTATCGTGATCATTGTCCTGGGGATGTTACTTGTCGTGCCTTCGGCTTCGTCGTAAGTTGCGTTGACTCGAACCTCGACTTGACCATTTCGTATTCACTTTCATTCATTTACTCTCTTTAGGATCGCCAAGGAACACCTTCTCCGATGATGGAGAGGAGTTTTCTGTTCAAACTTCATTCCCACAAGCTGAGGCCAGGTGTAGAAGCTGATCCAACTAAATTCACTCCAGTGTTTCGCAGCAAATTTGGCAAAGTACGCATCTTCAAGATTTTAGGTGTATCGAAGAAGAGTAAACAGTGGGTAGAAGATAATCGAAAATGCGACGGAGGGGGTTGGTTCTGTCCTGGGCAGTATCCGCCGGGTCTTAAAGACATTTTGGACAAAAAGAAAGATTTTGCGCAGTTGGAAGACTTTAATCGTGGCGTTTCTGACGCAGAGTATCAGAAAGAATACTTTGAGAATCTGAACAACCCCGAATTGGCGAGAAAGAAAGCCGAAATGCAACGTCAGAATGAAGCTAGTCTGGATAATGTGCCTAAGCCAAAGGTTGTATCAGATGAACGAAAGGTCGAGATCTACGGCACTTGGGAAGATACCGAGGATACAACTCTCATGTGGAAAATTGTAACTAGCAATGCTGTTGAGGATTTAGAACGATGGTTGAAGCAAGACCCGGGTGCAGCCTGGATACGCAGCTCAGATGGCCGTGGACCAATGTGGTGGGCTTTCGAGTCGAAGAACCAGGATATCGTGACAATTCTGATGAAATTGGGAGTTCCTCACACGGATAAAGACAAGAATGGTCTCGCCCCTCTGGATCTATTGAAGGACGCGTAAAAACCTTCATAGGATTATAAATACTCGTGATAATATTAAACTATGTCTCAAGTAGTATCAATCTAAAAAACTGTAATAAATTTGAAAAGTAGATTACATATGGAGAATCGCTTTCCTATCTTTCACATCGATAAATTAGCGATCATTAATGGTAACATCAACCTCCACGCCCGGCTCAATGCTAATGCTGGTGATCTGCTTGACGACATCACTGGGAGCGTGCAAGTCTATCAACCTCTTGTGAATGCGCATTTCAAACCGATCCTTGTGCGTATTAGAGGAGAATTTAAATTTGTGAGCATTCCACACCTCGAACTTTTGTGTCGTCATTAAAAAAGGTTCAAAAGAATGAACTCACCCATGAGTTTGTGCCTTCTCCACTGGGAGCCTTCCTCGTAGTAATCTTCAACTTCTTGGTGGGAAGACGCACGGGCCCACTCACGTTGAGCTTTTTGTCCATGGCACCCTTCTTCAGATCGGCGCACACCTTTTCAAGATTCTTCACATTACGAGATGTAAGAGTGATACGAATACGGTGAACTTGCGCACCGGCCTCACTTTCAAGGCCGGCCTCTTTCTTTCCAGGAGGGACGTAGGTTGACATCGTAGTTGAATACGCTGTGTATTGAATCACTTCCGACTAAGTTTCGAACGAAGCAGAATAAATGTGATGAGTGAGATTTTCGGTCGACAGAACCAGAGTATACATCATGGTGGGAAAAGAGGGAAACGAACAGATATCCTCGCCGAGCGACGACCCACGCAGAGTGCAGGACAGTGCGCCTTGCCGACGACAGACTTTCTTCATGACGGCATCGGCATTCCAAGAGAGAATGTTACACAATAAAATACGACTTCTGATAAGAAAAACAGTCCTCCTGCGGCGAGTCATCGTCACCAACCTGAAGCAAAGTGAGAAGTGAGCTATTCTTGAGTTGCCATCGTTGCTGGTGGATCGAGTCTCGGTTGTCGTTTGAGGATGTGAAAAACGTACTGATTCCTATATGATTTCCAAGTAAGAGGTAAGTTCCATTATTTTTGTCTTACAATAAACAACATCATGTTCAAAAAAGGGCAATCGGGGATGGTTGGATAGGTATCATTGTCGGACAAGAAGAAGTTATAGCATAATATTATCATACTCTTCTTGGAGAAGCAGTTCCACTCGTCGTTCATTGGATGACCCATTCGCTTGGATTGACCAACGGTGCGTCTGCACTTCATCCATTCATTTTGATCCTATAAGGTTGCTGAGGAGATAATTTCTGTGATGTTGTGCCCTCTAATCCATATGGGGGAATGTCGACGACCTTGGTAAGGATTGATGTTGAGGGGACGTCCGCTGCAACAAATTTGCGTGTCGTTGATGACGATGCGAAATATAGCTGAAGAAAGCCAGATAGTTGCTCGACGTCCGTTCACAGCAAAATTCATCATTCTCTCAATAGTGAAGGTCCTTATCAGTATCGCACGAAGATTTCAACTTCAACTTATGGAAATACTTATAGTTGACAATCTATGCCCGGATAAAAATTGTTGAATGCAACAATCGACCGCGTTTAAGCCAATAGGAACTATACCAATTTCATCTCTGTTGATCCGTGACCGTGCATTGTGAGACCTGGATAACCAAGAATTCATTTTCGGATGGCTTTTTCCCTCCACCCACACTTTCGTCTGATAATCATTCGAGCATCTCCTATTGTGCGGTATCTCCAAGTTTGTGGAGTGTTGTAAGAATTGTCAAATGCAACAATCAACCGCATGTGAGCCAATAGGGATTGCATCCAATTCATTTCTGTTGATCCGTGACCGTGCATTGTGAGACCTGGATAATCAAGAATTAATTTTCGGATGACTTTTTCTCTCCATCAATACTGTCGCCTGATAATTATACGAGCATATCCTATTGTGCGGTGAGTGTTTCATTACTTCGGTCACAACAAAATCAACGTGCCCATTTAATTGACTACACGTCCACACTCAATGTTAATGCAACGCGGATTAACCAGAGAATTCAAACAAAAAAGGGCATTGATCTGCATTCCAACATCGAGGCCAATCTACCAACTGCTTCCTTTTGGCCTGAAGAATACACTCTCACGGGATTGATTTCGATGCTACAAGCAGAAAATGGTCTTAAGGAGTACTATACTTCATATCAATGATTCGACAGACGAGACGGACACACAAACGTAAATCAAATCGCGTTGTAATCTCTTCTCCTCGAAGTTACTTTTGAGGCAAAATTACGTGCGAGACCAAGAGGCAAAACTACAGAGCTCACAAAACTGAAGAATATTATGGTCGGTGTCTCAGGAAGGGAGAAACCATACAACACATTAAGGCCAACCGCAAATCCAATTACATGTGCACCAACCCCGTTTAAAATACATAGCCAAGGATGACTACAGCTTGATCGGATGATGAACAGACCCATTGGTACCATGACCATAGACTGTCCCAAACCAGGATTGTAGGACAGGGTTTTCAATGCCACAACGAAATGGGTCAACCCGTTCACAACAGATGTACCCCAGTTAAATGAAGGGGCGAGATGGTACATCTCAGGATTGACATGCGCAGCAATCATGCTGCTAGAAAAGCCTACCCAGATCATGACTGTGTTAACATACATTGCCATCTTGGGATCCAACGGACAATGCCTCACACTAGCATCACATAGGAACCCGAATATGGAATTCACGTAGGGCACAAAGGAGTAACGCCATCCACGTAAGTCGTATCCGTGTTCTTCTGTTTGATGGAAAAGGTACATTACAAGGGCTAGCCAACCGTACCAAAATGGGCCTCGATGATTGATGCGACTGATGAGGATGCCGAGTCCGCCTAAAGCACCTGCCCATGCGACAAACATCCAGTTCGTTTCCATCCACGAAATTTCCGACCCATCATTATTGTACGATGCAAGAATCGAAGGGCCACCGTCGGCTTCGGGCGACATTTTCTTGATTAGATGATACCTTGCGAGCGAAAGCTCATAGATTGTTGGACTTCGCGCATAGGGTACCTCAATAGAAGTTCGAAGTTCGTGATGTTGCTGTTGTCCAGTTTCCAAGACATGAGTGTCCAAGATCCAAAATTGGATCTACCTATGAATTTAATCATTGGATTTAGTACCTTACGCTATTTTTTAGTTTTAATAATAAGTCCGATACTTACTCTAAATCTTTTACTGAGAATCATGAGTGTTTTCACATATCAATGATATTATTTCCAAGATTAGGAATCAGTAGAGAATCTTGAAATGATATCTTGGGAGACAACGAGGGTTCTCGCACATTCGTCATCATCTGCGTTGCACCGAGGAAGCGAATCATTGCCGTCGTAGCCCGATTGTGGATGAATGAAATCGCATTTTTTGTGCTTGGCACTGTAATTCCTCAGATTATCTACCGGCCATAATTATTATCCCCAGTCGACTGGTGTAATTTCTATCTTCTGTGAAACATGGCTTCCTTTGAACCCTGCAGAGTGAGATATCAAATGAATTTGACTCAATGCTTTCGGGATCGATGGACTTAGTGTGAAATGAAAGACGAAGCATGGGTGGAGATCATCGACGATTCTGCGTACTCCAATCGTTGCGTTATCATTTTCAACGATCAAAAGAATTAATTCCATTTGACTCGTATTATTTTACCCAAAATTATGATAACACATTTTTCTCTCCCTCGTCCCCCATCACCTAGTCCAAAATGGAATCAGAGGGCATTGCCCGATCCGCCATCGCTGCTTTCGAATCCACCTTCAACTCTCTGGTTTCAGGTAACACGGGAATGATACCCGAATCCACCATCTCTCCCGTTCCAGAGCTGTTATATACAGATTCCATCGCAGCGGAACCGGATTCTTCCCTCCTCTCTTCTACTGTGGTTCTTAAGCTCAACGGTGGGCTTGGAACCGGAATGGGCTTGGATAAAGCCAAGTCGTTGCTCGAAGTCAAGAATGGGGATACATTCTTGGATTTGACTGCAAAACAGGTCATCTGTATGAGGGAGGAGTTTGGACAGAAGGTCAAGTTCATGTTGATGAACAGCTTCTCGACTTCGGATGACACGTTGGAGTTCTTTAGGACCAAGTATCCCAATCTCGCAGCCGAAGATGGGCTTGAAATGCTTCAGAATAAGGTGCCCAAGATCGATGCCACCACATTTGAGGTATGTGGCTTTTTCTTTTCAGAGACCATCGACTTGTACAATCCTATGTAATCACCTGCCTATCGCCATCGCACACAGCCGGCCACCTGTGCCTCTGACACAAGCAACGAGTGGTGCCCTCCCGGACACGGAGACCTCTACGCCGCCCTTGTTGGATCGGGTCGTCTAGCCGCACTCCTCGAGGGAGGATACAAGTACATGTTTGTCTCCAACTCCGACAACCTTGGTGCCACTCTTGACTTGAAAATTCTCACCCATTTCGCAAACACTGATGCATCTTTCATGATGGAATGCTGCGAACGTACCGAGAATGACAAGAAAGGAGGACATTTGGCCGTTCGTATCTCGGATCAGCATTTGATCCTTCGTGAATCTGCCATGTGCGCCGAAGAAGATGAGGCTGCCTTTCAGGATATCACGAAGCATCGTTTCTTCAACACCAACAATCTTTGGATCCGTCTTGATCGGTTGCAGGAGATTATCGATAATTACGGTGGATTCATTCCTCTCCCCATGATTATCAATGCAAAGACCGTCGATCCAAAGGATGAACACTCTCAACAGGTTATCCAACTCGAAACCGCGATGGGTGCAGGTTAGTCCGTTTGCCTTTCTCACCCGCGAAATCATGACACCGACTGAATTTCTGATTTCAATTCTTCCGTCTTGATAGCTATCGAATGTTTTGATGGTGCTAGCGCGGTCGTTGTACCACGCACTCGCTTTGCACCTGTGAAAAAGTGCAACGACCTTCTCCTTCTTCGCAGCGATGCTTACATCATTACGGAAGATTATCGTCCTCTCTTGAACCCAATGTGCAATGGAGTTGCTCCCATCATTGACCTTGACTCAAAGAAATACAAGCTCGTCGGTGCATTGGAGGAGGCTACCAAGAACGGTTGCCCTTCCCTCGTGGCGTGCAAGCGCCTAAAGGTCAAGGGAGATGTTCGCTTCGGAAGGTCGACCCGTATCGTCGGAAACGTGTCCATCACCAACACAAGTGACGAATCAAAGTATGTCTCTGGAATGATTGAAGATGCTGACATTGATGTCTCAGCTGAAACTGGACTTGGTCAACTAAAGCCGACCTTTGTCAAGGTGTCTCCCATTGAGGGTCAGAAGCCTGGAACATCCGGACTTCGCAAGAAGACGAAGGAATTCATGTCTGAGAACTATCTTAACAACTTCGTACAGGCTGTCTTTGATGCTGTCGTTGCGGGAGGAACAAATTTGTCCGAGGGTACTCTAATGATTGGTGGTGACGGACGTTATTTCAACCCTGAAGCGATTCAGATAATCATCAAAATGGGTGTTGCGAACGGGGTCAAACGTTTCTGGATTGGAGATAATGGATTGCTTTCCACCCCCGCGGTCTCCGCGACTATCCGCGAGCGTGGACCGGTGTGGCAAACAGCGTTCGGAGCTTTCATTCTAACCGCGAGCCACAACCCCGGGGGTCCGGAAGAGGACTTTGGAATTAAGTACAATACCCAGAATGGAGGCCCTGCTCCTGAATATCTTATGGAAGAGACATATGCCAACACAACCACCATCAAAAGTTTCAAGATCTGTGAGGACTTCCCCATTATTGACATAACGAAAGTGGGAACCACCACTATTGATGCCGCCGACGGAAGCACCAAAGTCGTTGTTGAAGTAATTCCTTCGACTCAGTCCCATGTGACTCTTCTCAAGACTATCTTTGACTTTGAAGCAATCAAGACACTCCTCGACCGAGCCGACTTTACCATGATATACGACTCCATGCACGGTGTTAATGGCCCTTATTCCAAGGCCGTCTTTGTGGATGAACTTGGTCAGCCCGAGTCTGTGCTTATGAACCATATTCCCAAGGAAGACTTCAATGGTGGTCATGCCGATCCCAACTTGACGTACGCAAAAGAACTTGTCAAGATCATGGGTTTGGATAGGACAGGAAATAAGATCAGCGTGGACGGAACCATTCCTTCGTTTGGTGCTGCTGCGGATGGAGATGGTGACAGGAACATGATTCTTGGAACTCAATTCTTTGTCACACCTTCCGACTCTCTTGCCATCATCGTTGCCAATGCAAACTGCATCCCATTCTTCAGCACCCAAGGTGGGCTCAAGGCTGTTGCGAGGTCCATGCCTACCAGTGGAGCTGTGGATCGCGTCGCGAAAGACCTAAACCTTGACTTTTTCGAGACACCGACTGGTTGGAAGTTTTTTGGCAACCTCATGGATTCCAAGGCCATCTTCAAAGGCAAAGACTACACCCCCTTCATTTGCGGAGAGGAAAGTTTTGGCACGGGATCCGATCACGTTCGTGAGAAGGATGGTATCTGGGCGGTTTTGGCTTGGCTGAACATCTTGGCTGCCCACAATCCTGATGCATCTAAACCACTCGTAACTGTTGAGGACATTGTGAAAAAGCACTGGTCGAAATACGGTCGCAACTACTACTGTCGCTGGGATTTCGAGGGTATGGATGCTATAGGCGCGAATGCCATGATCGACATGATGCGTGCCGAAACTGGTGCCAACACTGGCCGCACAGTCGGGAGCTACACGATCGCAACTGCTGATGACTTTAGATACGTCGACCCTGTAGATGGATCGGTTGCTGCCAAGCAAGGAATTCGCTTCCTCATGACGGATGGATCGAGAGTCATCTTCCGTCTTTCTGGAACTGCTGGATCCGGCGCCACTGTCCGCATGTACATCGAGCAATATGAAACGGACAAGCTTGAAGAGCCTGTTGCAGTTGCCCTTGAAGAGCTTACTAGAATTGCTCTGCAGTTGTGTGATATTAAGACTTTCTGTGGCACAGAGACACCCACTGTTATCACATGAGGGTGAGGGTTGTTCTCATCAATGATGTTCTTAGCTTGTGCACTTCCAATTGACGCGTATTTCGGCGGTGTTTAATCGTATTGTCTGACTACCCTTTACACAATGCTCGCACAATGATAGTATTTAATATTCCTGTGTGATTAATTTCGGTTTTTAGACTGATGCTGCTTGCGATGACGGCCTGATCAGAACACAGTATATTTGACGCGTCCAAACCTCAATAATAATCGGAGAACAGGAAATCATTACACCGACCTGTATTATCAATCTGACAACCAACGACACATTATCGTACAACTCCCACAATTATTTATAATTTACTATTTACGCCGGCTCTTACTTTACACCTCAATTTGCGTAACCTTCGGTTTCGGCTTCGAAGCATCCTGTCCGGTGGGAATAATTTCACCGGTTTCATCGAGCACCCTACTAAAATACGCAATCGTCTTCTGCAGCCCCTCCTTCACCGTCACCTTGGGCTCCCACCCCAACTCACGCTTCGCCGTACTAATATCGGGCTTTCTCTGTGTCGGATCATCTTGTGAGGCCTTTAAGTACGAAATCTCCGATTTACTTCCAGTCATATCTTTAATATGTTCGGCGAAGTGCTTCACTGTATATTCATCGGGATTCCCTAGATTCACCGGCAGATCGTACTTTCCATTCATCAACGCATGCAACCCATCCACCAAGTCGCTCACATACTGAAAACTCCTCGTTTGACTCCCATCTCCGTAAATCGTCAATGGTTTATTCTGCAAACTCTGAATGATAAAGTTGGAAACAACCCTGCCATCGTTGGGGTGCATCCGCGGCCCGAACGTGTTGAATATGCGCGCAACGCGAACGTCGACATTATTTTGATTTTTGTAGGAGTACATCATAGTTTCGGCGACGCGTTTGCCTTCGTCGTAGCAGGAGCGTGGACCGATGGGGTTGACGTTTCCCCAGTAGGATTCGGGTTGGGGGTGGACTTGGGGATCACCATAGACCTGAAGGATGAAAGGGTTGAGTTTTCGTATGTATGAGTTTGATGTTCGGAATGAATGATAGATACACAAAATGATATTCTACGGATGGTCAAAATGACACTTGGCGTACCTCGGAAGTACTGGACAAGAGTATTTTAGCCTTGACTCTCTTGGCGAGCCCTAGCATATTAATTGTTCCCATGGTACTAGTCTTGATGGTCTTGACTGGATTGTACTGATAATGAGGTGGACTCGCCTGTATCACGAGAGATTGAAGCAAAGATAATTAATAAACAAGTCGGTGCTCAAGAGACAGACAGACGATGTATCCCCAAACACAAATTCGAAAGAACCTACAGGACAAGCCAGGTGATAAATCTCATCCACCTCCAACATGATCGGCTCGGTAACATCGTGAACCACCAACGAAAATCTCGGATGGTGCATCCAATGCTCCACATTCTTCCTCTGTCCGGTGAAAAAGTTATCCAACACGATAACCTCGTGACCCTCCATCATCAACTTATCGACAAGGTGAGAACCAACGAATCCAGCTCCACCCGTGACCAAAATTTTCTTCCTCTGGGTATCGGGTAGATTTGGAGTTTTCATGACATGGGGGCTGGTGGAGGTTGGTACCGATTGGGACGCGAGAAATGTTTGAGTTTCGACGAAACGCTTTTGGGCGTCGGAGAGATCCGGGTGTTGGTCCTTTTCGGATTGTTTCTCTACTGCGAGAAGGTCCGCGAGTGCGATATTTTCACTGCGGTCGGGAATGGCTATGGGAGCGGAGTTACCGTCGGTGTCGGCGGTGGGTGTGGGTTCTTCGATAGTTTCTGGTTCCACGGGGGAGGCTTCTTCGTCCTCTTGGTCGACCTGTCTCTCGACCACCTTGGATGTTGGTTCCTCTAGATTAATTTTAGGAATTTCACGTTCCTGTTTGTTAATCTTGTTTTCGACCTGGTCGCGATTGTCCGCCGCCAAGTTCGGACCGGATATTCTGCGCCTTGAAAATCCATCATGTTCCATCTCGTGACTTCGCAGCATTGTGGCAGCCCCATCACGATAATTCATCCTCATGTTCATCGGACTGAGAACTTCTTGATAATCCCCCGGGTGGTAGTCGACATTTCTCTGCATCTCAAGCCGCTGGACCACCTCGTCCAGTCCGAACTGCGGGGTGTTTTGAACCAAGAGGGCTGGAAGGATGAGGTATCCTATGCCCACGCCTGCGAGAAGCAGGATCAGTTGTCCCGAGCGTGAAGAATGGGGAGGCTCATGATGGTGGGGGTCATACCCGTCGTGAGGGGGGGTTGATGGGGGGTAGGTGGAGCGGGGATGGCGGCGGTGACGGGGCAGAACCACCATGGTAAAAAGATATTAGTATTACTACACCACGGCGAAGATTTTGGCAGCCGCTGATCACGAGAATTTATTTTATTTTAAAAATACCTCGCGATCAATTTTGAGACCAGGGGAACGGCACTTAGAGTTCCAGTGAAAAAAATGCTACAAATACTTACTTATAAGTATATAGTACTTACTTATACTAATTTTGAAAAATGCTAGTCTGAAGAAAAATGGTTCTAT
>JALLPF010000127.1:0-16403 GCA_036939455.1 Cyclotella distinguenda | reverse complement strand
TGGCAGAATTTTCTGAAATTTTACGGTGACTTTGAGATGCGCGGCGGCTTCAAGTCGCTTTGCGGTCTGAAAGCCTCGGCCGAGGCCGGTCGGGTTGTACGGCGGCTTCACGTCGCTGCGCTCCGTAACCCTCGGTCGAGGCTTCCCGAGGCTTCGCCTCGGGCCCGAGGGTTGGCACATTCCGCTGTCTGTGTGGTAGGGTCAATTCGTCCGTCACTCCCCGGGATCTCGTGAATAATTCCGTCATTCTCGCTCCTCTCTTCTCTCCTCCTCATGGCAAGTCTCACTTCAATCCGCGCACTGAGGGACCATGGACGAGCGGAAAAAGATAAACCGTACGCCATAACCATCAAATACTTCTCTCCATTTATTGTAGAATTCGAGAACAATGAATTTCATCGGATACTTCGGTTTGCCCGTCGATGTAGAACATCAGGTGCTAACCGCAAAGCCGTCAATAACCTCCAAGACTAAAAAATCCCTTCTCTTCTCACGCGAGGAAAAGGGACGACCTAAACTAACACAAAATGACCAATCGGAGACAAAATCAGGGTGCGAGATACTTGGAGATATTGGTCGTGATGTCACTACAAATAATGTTAATGGTATTAACGAAGACGATGGCGACCAGCTGCCGTTAGCTCAGTTGAAAAGATCCAATTCAACTTTCAAAAACTGTCATGCTAGAAATAAAGTCAAACAGAATCTTCCAACGCTTTCAAATTTAGGAAGTTCAGGTGCTGACACTGCGTCTAACTCAGCGTCGCGTGGAATCAAAAGAAAACAATCGAATCTCTTTTCATTCTCAACAAGAGAGAATTATCACATAATCGGATGTGATGTGAAACCGATATCCAAAGACTTAGTGATAGCATTGCCAGATGTGAATCCTACTGGGGAACTCAATCACGAACAGAAGATGTCTGCATCTCCATCCAATCACTCTCTGACTTCGTCCCTCATCGACGAACCAAATCAGAGTCGTTTTTGCTCGCCTGGGAACGAGGATCGCCCTCTAATCAATCAACTGCCTATCGAAGTTCATGAATCAATGCAAATAAATAGCCTAAACACTCAACCAAGGCGCGTATTTTCTTTAAGCGATTTTCCTGACGCTGAAACAGGGAGCCGTGATTTGAGAACTCGCTATGAACAGAACGATCACGAGCTGTCAGAAATAAATATCAACAACAATGCATTCTCATGGAAACCAAAAAAACAGCATTGGAAAGAAACTAAAAGGATGAACCATTTTAGCATCCAGAATATAATACATGGACGATCGCAATCAAAGCGTAATCACGAATCACGGATTCTCCATGGCAGGAGTACATCGCACATTATGACCCATTTATTCGGACGTTCGATAGCATCTTCGAATTTCTCTCGAATTGCTTCCTCTGCTATACATGCCTTTTCACAATCGGGAAGCAATTGGAATCTTTCTCAAACTTTAGTGCTAGATACATCCTCAAACAATTCCAGTAGTGAGGTGACCTCTTTATCATTTGACAAAGAAGGTATACTCCTGGCAACAGGAGATGACAAGGGATTTGTTACGATTTACGATTTCGACAATGTGAATGCTTTAGATGCAAAGAAAAGGAATGAAAAAAACCAGCTGGAATTCATGGAACAAAATGTGGCAGAGACAAGCGATAAGGTTGATTCAATTAGTGGAAATACACACAGAAATGACAGCATGGATCAAACGACCGCCTCTGTGGTCGGCCACAGCTGCAACCAGAAACAAATGGAACATGAATCCTCCTTCCGCAAAGCTTTATCAAAACCAATAACCTCCTTTTCAGCTCGTGGTGGAAGTTTTCGAATCACCGATTTGCAGTGGAACCCCAACAATCAGGATCAGCTTGCAGTCTCATTCGCGTAAGCCTCTGACCACGTTATTTCATTCGTGAACTCAGTTGCTTACTTTTTTATTCCATGAATGTCGACGTGTTTTTAGTCAATCACACGAGGTGTATCTTTATGATGTTGGATCATGCCAAACGCCACTGCCTCATCTGAAAATAGGATCTAGAAATTTATCGAAGGGAATAGAGGGGATATCAGTGATAAGGTTTCTTTCCTCAAAACATAAATCTTCTTCCACCCTCCTTCTAACTGGAGGATTTAGAGGGAAAATGATACTTTGGTCGATCCCCAACTTGAAACGAGGACAATCTCTGAGCAATCTATTAGTCAGAAGTGTCTGGTCGGTTGATTTGTTCGAATCAAGGGACGAAGGAATTTCTGATATACTGTTGTTATCCTCAACATCAAAATCACTAAAAGACACAACGATCATAATCGACAAACCAAATATCCTGATTTCGGGAAATGTCAGCTCGCTTGTTCTTCTTGATGCCAATAAATCTTCTCGGAAAGCTTTTTCAACCTCAATCACTCCTACAATTTTATCTACCTGGGATTTATTCGTCCTTACTTCTCGGGAGTTATCAAAACTTAACGATTCCACTTCCAAACTACCATCAAGGAGATGGATTGGAGTCAATCGTATGAGTTTACTCAAATTCAAGTGTGAGCATGAAACATCATGGTATATGATCGGTGTTGTGCTTAACTGTGGTTGGGTCTTAGTAATCGATCTAACAATCACACCAACGAAAGGTCGAAATGAAACAAGTACAATTCAGAGTCAACTTAGAGTCCGGATTATGCATAGGACTCCTCGAATACAATGTTTCAACTCTTCACATGAGCGAGTGGCAATTATTGGTGGCGTGGCACTAAACTTTAGCCTCCCAGACTCACCAATATCATCATCGATTCTTGTCGAGTCCCTCAAGAGCATGGTCTGGGTTGTTGATGTGAAAGCCAAGAGGTACACGATGTCGTCAAAGGATAAGAATGTATTGTGTGAGCAGCATGGAATGATGTCATTGGAAAGAACACACACATCAATGCACTCAGAGGTTAGCACGAATGATCGATTGCTTCGTCCCGGCGAAGGTCTCATTCTTTTAGATGTTTCAGCAGATTTTGAGCAAAGACAAGTTAACTCCTGTGAAAAAAATAGTGAACAGCCTGAAATGGATTGTCCCGGCACGGCAAACATTTTGGCGAGGCTTCCTTTGAAGAATGGTACTCCATTGTCACTGGCAGTTCACCCAACAGGCGAATGGATGGTAGTGTCGTATAGATTGAAAGGGAGGAGATCTGCTTCTGTCTCTCTAGAGCTAATGTGCCTACGAAAATTAATTGCCGCGTAAAGCCTCAAATTAGTGTCAAGCAGAACATTGTGTCGAAACTGATGTTTATAAAAGAAAGTTACTCTTTGAAATACGATCAGATAGTCTCCATTTGAGACAACACACACCTCAGAATCCTGATTCGTTCATCATTATTTTGATCACCCGTGCTGATTTGGGTGAACGACGAAATGGCGCCACCCGCCAATGCACGAATTCTGACACATTCTTCCTCTGTAATCACGTATTCGGGAGATTCTGAATTAACAAGTGAGTACAGGGAGATGAAATCGGCGAGACACAGTGCGGCTGAACAAAGGGGTGTGGCGCTTTCAGCTTCAATGTAACTACCCAAGAGAATTTCTTCATTACTATATAGCACCCCTAGTTGACCAAACTCGTTTAACTTGTCCGGTGTATTCAGCCGCAAGAGAATAGTGGACAGGATATCTGCTACAGCGCTAGTAATAGAGGGTGCGCCTTCTACCAAGGGAGACAGAATTACCATTGTCCGAATCAGGTCACTCCAGGCCTTTGAGATATGGGTGCACGCGCAAATGCGTGAAACATAGGAGTTCCAGGCAGCAGCCCAGCATTCGATGTCCTTCTCCGTTTTCTGCTTACCCCTCTGACGATAGCGGAACATTCGCTCGCAGTCGATGACTTGAAATTGAGAACAGACATCTGTTGGGCCTCGCATGGGTATTGATGCCGCCCTAAGAACGTCGTGAGTGGGTGCCCAAGCATTCAGTGTCTCTCTGACCAAGTCATTGTTTGAAACCCCAAGCGGCAGTTCGACAAGTGCGCCTCGAATCAATGACTTTCGATGAGACAAAAGCAGAACGAATAACTCAAGATGAGGGATCTTAGGTTGGCGATATTTTGAAAAATCACTGTCTTGAATCAGAGAGTACAATTCAAGTGCCAATCCTTTCAAAAGCCACGAAATGCTATGCAAAACATGGTTATTCCTCTTCGACTCCAATTCATTGTCAATATTAGAACGAAAACAGTTGGAGATTTCATTCAGAATCGACGGGGTTGAAGAGTCTCGCGTTCCTAAATAACGGATGACTTGGTTATGCCAAAATTGCTGGTCTCGTAAGATAGATTGGGTTTTTTTATCTCCAAGTTGCATCAACCTGAAAATCAGTTCATAACACTTCATCGCGCATGAAGATGTCCGCGGATCGAGTACAAAATCGAGGTTGGTAATCGAGGAGCCGGATTTCGTTTTTTGAATCCCCAAAATGACTTTGAGACAGCTATCCCTAGAATCGATTGCGCCAAGCATACGTAGGGTTAGGTTTGATTGGGGCGAGGTGTCGATTCCGATATTGGACAACATCATGTCTAAAATAGCTTCATGAAATACCGGAAAATCTTCTCCCTCTGTCATTTGCATTGAGAGGGCGCTAGAGAAGGACCTTGACAAACTTTGAATCTTGTCACCTTCTCCACACAAAAGACGTATGGTTCGAGACTGAGGAAAAGTCTGTGCAATATATGATATGATGCAAAATGAGTTCTTGGCGATAGCCTGATGATCCATCAGAGAGATTGCACCGTATCCTACATATTCCACAACCGTCTTAAGAATCTCAGGTTGACTAGCAGCTGTGGTGGATTTGGTGAAGAGACTGGATAATTTTGACACGTATACCTTTTGCTCATCCATGAGCCTGTGCGCACATGATCCATGAATTGGTCCCTTGAATGAAAGCGTTGGGACAAAACTTAGAGATGTGTTCTTCAATAATTGAGTGAATAATTCCTCACGTGCAGCGGCGGCACACAATATTCGAAGGGTCAAAAGAATAATTCGCTCCCTCCACAAAACGGCATCGTTTGCTGATTCGCCACGGGATTTCCACCCAGAACAGCCGCTGTCAGAACACGACAAAAGTATGGTGGGAACAACTGACTGAATCATGGTCTGTCGTAGCGCCGATAAAGATTTTTCGCAAGAAATCATATCAACCTGATGGCGCTGGTTTTGAGTCTTGTAGTCAGCACCACGTTTTGATGTGTCAAGGTTTGGAGGCATCTCGCGGAATAATGCAGTGGCCAGTAATCTTGAAGTCATGTTTTCCCCACAGTCATTAACACCATACGGTCCACCATCTCGAGAGAGGAGTTGATGGAGAATATTGAAAAGTGGCCCTTTGTTATCCGCTAGAAGATTGAATAGGACGAAAAAACCAGGTGTCTTGGGGCGAGGTATTTCATATCTAACGGAGCTCTCGAGCATTATTTCGTTTCGCGACCTCACGCTGGTTTCGCTTTCACCGTCTTTGACGTAAACATTCTTGAAATCCTGAGTAAATTCATTTATGACAACTTCATCCAACAAGTCGGCGTTGCCCAAGATTTCAGGTAGGATCAGTGATACGCCAGGATCTTGTTTTGCAACATTTATGAAGGATCGATATTGGATCTTAAATTCATCAAACGGGATACGTTCTGTAGCAAAAGGAATGGTATACCTAACTAAAACAGCCTCGATCACCTCCAAAGCCCGATTAATAAGACGAGTCTCGTCAACCACAGTTGCAAATGGAAGCGACTTAACATTCTTGAAGGAGCCAGTTGCCCGAGGAAGGACAAAGTTGACGACAAATTCTACGTAGGGAGAGCAGCCCGAACGCACACGCAATTGAGACCCGAGATCCGAGGGACACCCCACAGTCGAAATAAGAGTTGTCAAGAGATACATGAACCCTTCGGTTGATGGATATCTCCCAGTCTCACGCTCTACATGTTCCAACTGGTATATCATACCGTACTCTGTTGATGGTGGAAACACAGCGATTGGTAGATCGTCTGCACTTAGATTCTACAGAACAACATCGCGGAGAGAATTATTATGGAGAAAGCTTGCAGACAAAAATAATTAGCGAGACTTGCTTACTTGGTTCCTCCCGAATGAACTAACGGGAGGTGCTGTTCCATCAGCCGGAGAGAGCGAGCCGTTTTCCAACACATTTATTGGTATCGGTTGACAAAATTCTAACAACTCCCAAGCTCGCAGGCCAGCTCGTTTTTCTGCCGTATTTTCGTCAACGATTACTACATCAGTAGGTATTGGCTGAAGTAAATTTGCGATCGCCATGAACGTCAATCCTCGAATATCTGGTGGAATTGGTGTCGTAAGTAACGAGAACAAAATCTCAAGACTGCCCCCTCGGTTGATTTCACCCGAAGCACTAGTGCTTTGACCCGGAAGTTGAATCTCAAGAATGTGTCGCCTGGCGTCAGATGACCTTGCAGTCACGTTTGAAACAAGGCAAAGCACTGACACCAACGTGTTCCTACTACTTTCGTCTAACTCCTGATTGTTCGGGTCGACGGAAGATGAAGCAAGTCTCATTTCGGGAGAAGAAGGTGGTCGAGGGTCATTGTTGGACGAATCTGCCGCGCTGATACCATAATAATATGCAGTGGAAGATTCTGCGATTTCCACCCCTGAAGTCGAACGACGTATACTATCAGTTGAACTCTTCTTGTTGGAATCTTCGCCGTTGTATGGAGTCAACTGCTCAGCATACCAACGAATGGCATTGAGTACATTTTCCCAACAGAAGGGAGTATGCCTTTCCGAATGAGTATTATGAATACTTCGTTCATTACATAGAAATGAATGCACGACAGATGCTCCATTATAAGAGTCATCATCATCTGGTCCGTCAGCAAGAGATAGCGATGCAAGGAAAGATATATATATAAAAAGAATAGAGTCGCTTTCGGCATGGATCAGATCGAGCCGCTCGAGGAATCGACTTGGTGCGAGGCGAACAACTGCTAACGGAGAACCATCCAACGTGTGATGTTCAACGATCTTCCAAAAATGTTGGGCACCTTTAGGATGAGTCAAACAAATGCTAGACACCAACGCGATAATATCTTCCAAGCAGTCTGGCCTATCCATGATATTAACCTCCCTTGGCTCATTTGCTTCTTCGTCAACAGATTGTCCGGCCCACACTCCAAACTGTCGCCTCTGTTCCTTTTCGGCCCATTCTGTTTGAGCTAAATTGAACTCTTCGTCGTACCACTCTTTGCGTGTAATGGGCATATTTCCCGTTGCACACAGGGCATCGATGAATTGGGCAGTAAAGTCGGCAAATACTGCAAGGTAAAAATCAACGCTGGAGGAATCAATTGCGTAATGATCAAGTCTGTGCATGGACGACACAGATGGTACGCCGAATGAGGGGATAAGAGAAACCCTGGCGAAAGTCAGTGACTTTAATTGAGATGCAACCATCAGATAATTAGAATACGTCGCTATGACGTTTGAATGACTGGGTGATAAACGCGATCCTCCTCTAGTGCTTGAAGGAGAGAGCAGCTGAGGACCGGCTGAATTACGTAGCAGTAAAGCATAGGAAACAAGGAGCACCCCCCAAACATCCCGCCGTTTCCATTGTTGCTCAACATTTTGATTTTCGGGATCTAGCTTTGAATGAATTGATTGGATGTCCCGCCCAAATGTCGATGTGTCATCGGCTGTGAATGGCGGCAACAGGGCATTCCCCGTGCCGAACGTATTAGCACAATGAGTCTCCCTCTCTACCAACACATGTCTTGCATCCAAAGCACACATGACGCTCATGATCAAAGTCGAAACACACTGCAACAACTGCGGTTGACCTCTACCCCAAAGATTTGATATCAATTCTTCTTCCCACTGTTTTGGATCCTTAACTTTGAGCGGGGGCTTGTTCAAACTTCCCGTACCTAAGTGCTGTTGCTGCCACGGTTCAGCCACTGCAGACAAAGAGTCCAAAGCTTCCTCGTAAGGGTTGGGGACATCCTTGATCAACGGGTCCAGGAGTGGTAGCCCCTCATCGTTTTTTGATGAATCACCGTTCGTCAAATCTTTGATCAAGTCAATCATAGAAATTACTTCTTCGCTGGTCAACTGAGTATGATAAGCTAGATAAAAGAGGCATTCGGCTGCAATATGGCGATGCATTTGGGTAAACCCTAGCAGGGCGTATTCCATGTCCATTTTTTTCTTGAGTGGTGGCAGTTGACTTGCACCTGTGACAGATGTTGATTGCATGGAGCCAAACATCCCCCCCATGCCAAAGACACTCGTCAGGGCAGCGCCTCCAGTATTTATGCCAGTGCGCATACTGCTGTCAATGTTTTCCTTCTCTCTTCTAAGATGTTTCAAACCAAATCGAATACTGTTTATTTGATCATTCATCTCACGAATGGTTTTGACCAGATTCAACACCAAACCAGATTGCAATAATTGGTCAGTTGCACAAATGATTGGATGAGGTGAAGGCGTCAGAGCAGCTATAGCTTTCTGGTCACCAAATGAGTTGCCACTTGATTGTCTAGCAGAGTCAGCATCAACCATCGCATCGGCAGCCAGTAGTCTATGACGTATTAAATCAATAACAGTGGTGAGTAGCGCCGATCGTTCGCTGAAGAAAAGGTGTCGTGCGGTGTGAATTACTTTCGACGTCTTCGTAGCCGACGTCAAGATTTGTTTCCGAGCAGGGTTCAACGTCCAGTCTTCTTTTACCTGCTGTTGCTGACTTCCGTTCTTGTCAGCGCCAAAACCAACTCTTCCACCTTTAACCAACAAATCCACAAACTTCTTTTCTTCTTGGTAGTCGAATTCTCTTTTATCAACATCCATGATATAATTATAAGCTGAATCGCTCTTTCGACTATTACTAACAATGAAGGCGTTTGCCTCAGCATAAAGAGCTACGCTCTCCAAAATACTCAAATGCAATTCATCGGAGAGAATTAACACCTCCTTGGCAATGGAAGGAGTAATTACGGTTAGTTTTTCGTGAAGTGTGATGCACACCTGTTTTGCGGGAGTTGTTTGATTTGGGCCAAATAACCCACTCCCGTAATTCGTTGACGAAGAAGTATTATCCGACGAAGCACACTGCATCAGAGCATTTCGCATATCATTCTCGCCAGATTGAAACTTTAAAATGTCGGTTGGATTAGATAGATAGCATCCGATCGGTTTCACGCCATCGGAAGCGTTGTTTACCTCCTCAGACGCGCCGGATGTAGAAAGTAGTCGTATCAGATCTTTCGCATCCAATCCTTCTGTACCACCATCTTGGGAATGATGCCCGGTCTCCCAGCGTTCGAGGCAACTCAAAACTGCTTGGCGATGTTTCAACCTAGGGAATAGTTGAGAATATGGCGGAATGGTCGCCATTGATTCAAATTCATCATGTTTCTTCGTCGGCTGGGTGAAATTGGACTTGTTTGCCGTTGAGCTGAAACCCTGTGTGGATGTTGCTTTGCCGGCGGGATTATTGATGGGCGCGACCCCGAATGAAAATGACATTGTTGGTGTTCTGTAGGTTTTCTCCTCTATTAATAATTATTATCTCCTCTGTATGATTTCACAAGATTTCACATGTATCGAATGACAGTCCGTTTGTCCAACTCTAGTTGTGCAGGTTCGTGATCATTAGTATTACCGTTGTCCTTGCATACAACATCATTATTTCATTGTTGTGGACAGATTTGTTTTAGTTGTCCTCAGCTACTTCCGCTACTCGAGGGTAAGTATCGCACAACCTACCTACACTTACTCCATACCTACCGAACGTTGGTAGATAACGATAGGGGTAGAATCGGTAGGAGTAGAAGGCGTGCATGACGAAATTAATGACGTATCGACAGAATCTCAAGCGACACCTCCTATCGAGATAAAAATGGTGACGTGTTCATCGGTTCCGGCAACCGGAAACCGAAACGAACACGCGCACCCGTCAAGATACCAGGTCCATCAGGGAATAGACGGCACCACCACTTACGACAGTATTATTATTTCATTTTTATTTTGTTCTGTTACGATTCACTCATTTCCTAATCCATTATCCTACTACATCGCGCATCATTTCCTACTTTTATTTTGGGTTGCGTTATAATCTGACTTCATCGAAATGTTGACCTTCAAAGTGATGTACCTTTCAAAAGTTCTCCTTCTCCTTATTATCCACTCCTCCGATGGATTTTTGTCGAACTCCGCCGGTAAACTGAACTCTCATCTCTCCGTATCCACATCAACAACCACGACTTTTCAGGCAGTAGACGAACGCACTGGTAAGCCAACCGGGACGTCGTTCCTTCCATCTGATACAATCGAACGGGCCGCACTCGGGAATCCTATCGAAAAAGCTAAATTTGCTAAGGATGGGACCTCGGCTTTCGTTGACGTTTATGAATATGCCGCCAAGATTCGTGCTGGAGAGATGACATGGGAGGAGGTTGAGGCAGCTGATTTGAATACGGTAAGTCCACTTCTAAGTTTAATCTCAAGTTACTGAGAATGTCTCATGGTATTATTTCCCTTCTCCTATCATCCAATATGATTGATCACAAATCTTGACGCATTGCACTTGATGCCGAATGATTTGGCAAATTAAAGAGGCTCAAATTCGTAGGAATGCTCCACCGTGACAAGCGTACACCAGGTGAATTCATGATGCGCCTGAGAGTTCCCAACGGTATTGTCAGCTCGGACCAAATGCGTTTCTATGCAGATTGCATCGAAAAGTATGGGCCTGAGAAAGGAGTAGTCGACATTACCACCCGCCAAAACATTCAGCTTCGCGGTGTTAAAATCGAAGACGCCCCGGATATTATTGATGGTTTGCATGCACGGAACCAGACTACTTTTCAGAGTGCGCTCGACAGCGTGAGAAACATGGTTGGAAATCCCTTGGCTGGTATTGACGACAATGAAATGGTGGATACTCGAGAGATATGCAATGCTCTCAATGATCTTGTCAGCTTCGATCAGGCCACGCAAACTAGAGGTAATCCCCAGTGGGGTAACCTGCCAAGGAAGTTTAACGTCGCTGTATCAGGATCCCGTGATGACTTCTCTCATACACATATCAATGATATCGGTCTACAGCCATGTATGCACGAAACTACAGGTGAAATGGGATTCAACGTTGTACTGGGTGTGAGTATTGCACATAACGTTCGAATATAGTATCAAATAAATCAAATTCAGCCTAACTTATGTCAAAACTTCGATTTCAGGGATACATGTCAATCAAGAGAGTTGCTGAGAGTGTCTCCGCCAACATGTGGATTCCAGCAGATAGAAACTCGGTGGTGACTTTGACAGAGGCCATTCTCCGTATATTCCGAGATGAGAGTGAACGAAAAGATAGACAAAAGGCACGACTAATGTGGCTCGTCGAAAAGTATGGTGTCGAGGAATTTAAGGACACGGTCATTCAGGAAATCGAATCTTACAACCGCGGTGTCACCGTGCAGGATGCCCAGCCTTCTCCAACAGAATTCTTTGAACGACGCGAACTCTTGGGAGTAAGTGACCTCGTGACAGAAAAATTCAGAGCTCGCGAAATTTTAACATGAAATGATTTTTTTCCCGATCACCAGGTTCATGCGCAAAAACAAACAGGCAAGTCTCGCGTTGGAATATTGGTACCAGCGGGTAGATTGTCAGCGAAAGAATGTCGAGATATTGCAGACTTAGGTGATGCGTACTCTGCAGGGGAAATCCGTCTGACAGTGGAGCAAAATGTTATCTTACCCAATGTTGATAATGACAAGATTGAAGCCATGTTGAATGAGGATACTCTCGGATTTGGCTCACGCCTTCAAGTGAACCCAGGATTCATCGAGGGAAACACGGTCAGCTGTACTGGTGCACAGTTCTGTGGACTGGCTCTCATCGAAACCAAGGCAAACGCAGAATCAGTTGCGAAGAAGCTTGAGAAACTTGTGATAGTCAATAGACCAATCCGTATTCACTGGACTGGCTGGTACGTTACTTGATTCAGATCATGCTGTACCGAAATGTTCCACTTGTCATTTTTCTGAAATATCTCTTCGTATCATCGCTGGACTTCTTGCTGCATCTAAAGTCCCAATAGCTGTGGTCAGGTACAGGTAGCAGACATTGGAATCATGGGAGGTCCGGCGAGGAAACTGGACGAGGCAACCGGAAAGATGATGGCAGTCCCAGGCTGCAAAATTTTTGTCGGGGGTAGGATTGGCGAAGATGCCCATCTTTCAATAGATCCCGTTATGGAAGGCGTGCCTTTGGACGATGAATCACTCATTCCGGAGCTTGTTAGGATCCTCAAGACTCAGTTTGGAGCTGTCGACAGGTTACCTCTGTGAGGATTCGTGAGCGTGCTTAAATGACCCAAATTTATCGTAAAACTACCCTCTAGGTATAGTCGATCTAGCTGTAAAAGTTTTTGTATTGACTACTGTAACAAATTTTCAAGCCGCCAACTGGTTAAGCTTTGACATGTCATCATCAGACAAAGAAAAGTCAAACACGTTCAAATCCTCTTCGAAATGAACCTTGCTACTACTTTGAGTGGTAAACGCAGCCCCGTTCTGAATGATGAATCGTAGACCTACTTGGGCAGCAGTTTTGTCATACTGTTTACCAATCAGTTCCAACGCAGATCCATAACGACGTAACACACGAGATAAAGGCGACCACGATTGAACGAATACATTGCGTTTTGAGTTGTACTCGAGTAAGCCCTCTGGATGGTATGCCAACGAAAAAGGGAGCTGATTCACTGTTGGTTTTGTTGCATCGGGATTGGACAAAATGGCATCCAGCTGAGTGGGAGAAAAGTTCGACACAGCCAAGTCAGAAACAGTTCTATCTGTCGATCTCATCTCTTCAAATGCACGCCACTGCCCACGAATGCTTTCATCATTTGGACCAGGATAGTCAAGCATGATCATATCCAGCATGTCGATATTTCCAGCGGCCATAGCGGCCATATTTTCGAGACACCCTTGCTTTGTTTTACTATACGCTGCCGTTTCTGTGTCTACCCTGTTAGACAATACAGTTCCACTGTCGGAGTCATGAAACATGAAGAGGAGAAAGAGAAGTCAATTGACGAAAAAAATGGATAGATGCCATGTAGAATTCTTGACTTCACCAAATATAGAGTTCGTCTCGAGGAATACCCGAGACCTTGACTGCCTTGATGATGATGTCAAAGATCGGTAAAAATAAGGCAAAACGAGCTATGATTAATTGAGCTCAGATTAGACTCAGAAGAATCGGCATGTACCTTCGCAAATCCCTTTTGATTCCCTGCAAGGACACTCGCAAAGAAATTCCTGTACCCCGCCTCCAAAGCAGTCAGCGTCAATTTGTAGGCCGTGTCATCATTATATATCTGCAATCCAAAAGATGCAAGGGGGAATTCCTTTTTGTTGTTACTGTTCAACTTTACAGTAGGTCCACCGATGGATCCATCCGCGAGAGAAATTGACGGAATGCTGGTTTCTGAAAGCCCCGCAGCTGCGGTGGAAGAGGTGATGAGCGTGGATATAGCCAATCGACGTGAAATTTCTGTTGAGGGAAGTTGGAGAGCCGAGACTATCGGGATTCTGTCATGAAAATGGAGAGTGCAAAAGAGAGAAAGCTGCGACAGAATTGTTGATTTGATCAGATTCATCTTGAAGTTTTTCGGTCGGAGGTTGATGATTGATGATCTTTAGACTGTGTTGTTGAACATAATCACAAAGTTGTGATGAGTAGCTGTAAGAAGTAAATAAGTAAGTATAGTACGTACTTATAGTGTGTAATGGTACACTGTGCCAGACTGTGCCCTACCTGATATCCATCATGTCTTTCCAGCTCCCTCTCTGTCAAGAGGTACTCTAGGTACACCCAACACTCGCATCTTTAAGAGGTTGGAACTTGGAACGTCCAACGTCGAGTATCACTGTTCTTGAAAACCTCAACATCCATCATGTCTGAAAACCTACGACAAAGGCGCGGAAAAAATACGAAAGGCGGCGCGGAGACCAAAGATGAAAAGGTCTCGTCGGACCCAGAAGTTGATAAACCCACCCCAATGGAGCAATTAAAACTTGCCCAAGCTCGACTAATAATTTCTCGCGATCGCACGGCCGATCTTCACGCACTGTGGCGCAGCCAAATTTTCCGAATGTCTCTTATCGTTCTTGTTGTGTCACTTCATCAGTTTCAAAGTCCGATACAGTCATGCATTGTTGATATTAAGGCCTGGAACGAAGGCACATCTTCTGTGTCGGGTGGGGCTGAAAAACGTCTCATCAGCGGGCGGCAAACCATTGGGATTTTATTCTCTTACACCTATTTCGAGCTCCTTGCTATCGCAACCGCCTTCCTTTTGGCATATTTCCTCGCTACTGGCAAGAATACATCATTAGATCTCACTAGTTGGCCATATGTGGTCACCAGTGCACTTGTACCATTACAACTGGGAATATACTTCCATTCAAAGCAAGAATCTTCGTGCATTTCAGGAACTACCAACGACGTTGCGCGTAACTTTCCGGTGGTGGTTATTTATCATACAGTTGTCACTGTAGCAGTGTGGTTCATGAAGAGTGGGATTGAACAATGTAACGAAAACGTGGCATTAGTAACTGACTCCATTAAGGACTTTGAAAGAATTGAAAAGAAACTGAATCAGAGAAGAGAGCTGAAGTGTCTAACGAAAAAGTGAATGTTGAATTTCAGGGGATTCCTTTACTTCTGTGTATCGCTAGTTCTATTGTATCTCTAATTGTGAATTAAGGCAAAAACGAGTGCAATGCTGGAGATGATGCTTGGTTTCACGATAACGATTCTCTATTCGGAACATGTGCCAACTCATGTCGCCACTTTAGTTCCCGACACACTTCTATTGTGAAATATTGGAATAACATCTCTGTACCTTTCCATCATGAGACCCAAATCATTGTCATCCATTTTTGGAATTTCGTGTTTACCTCGAAGCAATATTGATATATCATCTAACAGATCCAAAGATGCTGGAGGCAAAATAGCCGATACACCTTTCTGATTTAGTGACCACAGTACTAACCTATTGAGCATTTCAACATCGTCCTCTGGCTCGTACCATTCTGTTGGATGCGCCTTACTTGTTTTTACAGGATAATCAATCATTTCATGGCGTTTCCATTCGGGAATGTGTTTAAATGAATCGGGAACAGAGACTGAATTGCCTGTCTCAGACGTTAACCTTCCCTTAGCTCCGGATTTTAAAGCAACCAAGCCGACGTTGTTTCTAATTGCAGCATCAAGTACTTTTTGTCCAACACCTCCGTAATAAAAGGCTGCGAAATTGATTGGGAACATACAGGTATCTACCAATCCACTTTCAATCATTCGAATTGCCATTGGTTCCGAATGAGCGGAAAATCCGAAGCCCTAATAACACCCTCACTCTTCGCAATTAGAAAAGTCTCCATGGCCCCACTGTCTCCCAATATTGTGTCTACATCAAGTTCCGTGCTTATAGAATGAAATTGATATAAATCTAAATGGTCAGTTTCCAGAGCTTTCAGTGTGTTGAATAAATCAATTGCTGATTCATTGGCTGTGCGATACATCGTCTTGGCCGCCAAAAACACATTCTCCCTATATCGCTTCAACGCAGGTCCCAATCGTGATTGAGCTACACCGTCACCATACTCAGGAGCTACATCAAAGTAAGATATGGATAAATCTTCGACTGCGTGGCGAACAATGTCGTTTGCAATATGTTGATCAGATTCATCACGATAGAGTGCGAGGGATGCAGATGGAAAGCCCAAGATGGGAATAGTTACATTCAGACCATTACGTGTTATGAAGGGACTACGAGGATAAGCGTTTGGATCCGGTACAAGAGTGCGAGACAACATTGGTTGTGTAAGAAGAGGATTATTGATAGCAGCCATTTTGTTATCATCGTTGGTGACATGTGTTGTCGCAAGCCGAGAGAATGTCACAAAAAATAGGACGAATCCATACAGGGCAGATGTAAAGATTTTTGATAATGTGCCTACGATCTCATTTAGTCCTTCACGACTCTCGTCGTCAAGGGACTGTTGCTGGTGCTGAAAACTTCCATATTCGATCATGGTGAGAGTTGATGTTGGATCGATTCTTACATCGATTCGTCAACGAGATCGTATGTGGCAGCAACCGAGGGAGTTTCCGCAGCTGGAGCTCTGTTGAAGGTTGAAGGGTTGATCAATTTGGGAGAGTAGACGAAGGACCTGTCATCCCAAAAGTTGACAATTCCGGATTGTCGACAATCGGGTGATTACGCTACTCTATGCTCCCAGATTGTCGACAATGGAGTTGAGGGAATTCGATATTTGCGTGAAGTAGGAGAGTAAGTAATACTATGA
>JALLPF010000126.1:0-16462 GCA_036939455.1 Cyclotella distinguenda | reverse complement strand
ACTAGGGTTGAAGGTCTCTGGCACAAAACAAGTGTTGAGGGAAAGGCTGAAGGAGTATGTTGCGTCACTCATTGAAAAGGGCGCGTCCTTAATTTAAGTGATTAGCTTCTTTTAGCTATAGTTAAACTTGATTATAATTAGGCAATTCCCTCCCCAGTCCACAGATTCGTAAAGATGTTACTCCTCTCCCAAAAGCTGGCTGTAAAATGAATCCGGCTCGAGAAAACCGTCATTTTTATCTTCATACACCTCCGTGGCAAAGCTTGCGTATGTCGGCTCAATCATAGCAATATTTCTTTGGAGCGTTGAGGGTGACAGGAGGTTCAAGGGAATGCCCGCAATTTCGTTATGATCATCTCGGCTCCGAAATGTGGTGGCTTCCACATCAGAAATTCTCTCAATTATCGTAGCAAGAGGATTTCGTTGCGGCGAAGCCTTCACTTCGGTATTCCATGGATCCAGCGATACGGGATTGGATGCTGCCACCCCAGTGGAGGCAGTTAGAGCTTCGTCGATCGGATGAGGTTGTGATGATTCGTTCATAATACCATCTAAAAAGCTCATTACGTTAAAATTGCTGCCGGCGCCAAGTAACGCTGTAACATCCGTCGATTCGTTACCATCGATCGACCCAGGTATTTTCTGTTCCGAAATAGGTTCAGTTAGTGAAGGTGGGGCGAGATCTGAAATCAGAATCGAATCGATGAAAGAATCGTCCGAATTCTGTAGGCCGTATTCATCATCAAGCTGGGGGGATATCAGTCCGTACAGAGGAGTCGATAGAATGTAATCATTCTGTAATTCGAACATTATAGACTGGGAGGATTGCAATTCAGAGGGAAGATTCGTCGTTCCGGAAGGTGAATTCTCTGTGAGCGAAGTCAGGGGAGACACACGCGGCGAAGATAAATTTCCAGACCGACGCTCAGGGCTTGAGCATACAATCGACTCATGCTGAAGTTGGAATCCGGGCGGTGGAAGTAAACCGGGGGGAGGGCGGATGATCCCCTCTTCGTCTCCTGGGTTGCGATTCAGTGCCACGGATGTAGTTTCGCTGCACGGTGATTTCTGACCAGATGAAGCAGAAGAAGAGTTCGTTTCAGAATCTTTGCTGGTCGATCGTCGTGCAATCTGTCTGATTGAATGAACTTTTCGTGGGTCTTTGCCTCGTGCGACTCCTTGAATGGTCTTTTCCCTAAGTTGGTTCTTGTCCTTGACATGCTGAGACTTCTCACGTTTCCTGATTTCGAGACTTACATGTTCCACTTGACGAGGCTCTTTGCCCACTGATTGCTTATTTTTACTTCGTCGCGAGACAATTTCATTGACAGAATCTATACTAGCTTGTGTCCTGTCACTTGTGCCCCGGCTCAAGGTATCATGCTCGGGAACTAGCTTCGTGTCGTGTACTCTCTTTTTTGGTTTCGTGCTCAAGTCGTTACCTATTGATCTATCATGATTTGTTGCAGCTTCGGTTCTATTGTTAAAGCAATAAGAAAATTTGTTTTGATCATCAACTTATGTCAACTAAAGGGAAACGAGCACGTTTGCCAAATCCGACGTACCTTCTCTCCTGCTCATTCTTCGTCTTTTCCTCTTCGGTTGGTTGAGTTTGTGTAAGTCTCGTTGCATCAGCACATTTGTTGGTTCGTTCCACTCTGGTTGACAGTTTATTACAGTTTGGAGCTACAGATGCAGTTCCAACTAACCCGTTTTGGTCTGAAAGCTTATTATCTATTAGCGCGATATGCTTGCTCGCTCGGTACGTGACATCTGAATCTTCGGGAACATTGGATTGTTCGTTTTGGCCAGATGAGTTGAATGTGTGGTCCTGTTGAGGCACATCCTTCCCATCGCCGTTCGTTTGAGAAAGGGGATGCCCATTCATTACATTAAAATTGGAGTTCACATCGGTGTGACACTTCTCTGGCGGCATTGTAGGATGAAGTAATGGTTGACAAATTTCTTGCAACTGACGCGATGATTCCTTGCTTGAGAGGACGATACTAGTTCGTGCAAGATATGTTGTCTCAGGAAAAGAAGACGGTACCCCAGGTTGCGACTCTTGCATTCCCCACTTTGACACCATTCTCCATGCTAGTCCACATGGGAGAAGACCCGTTGAATTGTTTCTTACCGCGAGATTTGCTTCATTTGCTTCATGTGATAGCGAGTTGAGACGGTAGAAAACTGAATCACTAAGGGTCTTCCGGTTCTGGTTTGACGAGGACATCCGTCTTGAGGATGGATTTGCAAGACCCTCGCTCCCAGGTTTGGCACGAGTAAACCTTCCATCAGGAAGAACACAGTGCGTTGGCAAGACATTCGCCCTTCTAAATCTACCAAGTAGTACGTGTACACTCTGTTCTTTGCCCAATGCAACTAGGTCAGTGGAGGAAGGATCAGCACGAGCAAGGCATCTGCAAGTCTGCTTCCAACTTAAACCCTGGTAACCATTACTTGTAGGAAATTCTACTGAGAGAAGGAGATCGATTGCCAACATCGTCAGGAGTAGGATGAACAATGCTGCAATATACGACACCTCGAAACGGTGCTGAGAAGCGCTGTCGTTCTTTCGACTATCATCACGTCGAGAGAACCGAAATCTTAATATGTTCACGATGAAATGTGGAATGGCGAATGTAAAACTCTTCTCCAGCATCTTTGAAGCTGGTGGTATGTATGGCATGCAATAATCAAAAGAATTCATGCTGTACCCAACAAGAAGCTCAAGCTTGTCTTTCCGGAAAGATTTATACCATGCGTCTGTCCCTCGAGGACTTGGTATATCTCGTCCGCTTATTTCAAATATGACCGAAGCGTATGAAGCGCGTAATACACAATCAGGTCGGTGTTCGATAAAAAACGACCTATTTTCACCGGGTCCTAGAGTGAAAAAGTTGGCGGGTGACTTGGTTCTCTTGGTGGGAGCTTTTACTGATGGGTACAGGGATTGTTGAACAACTCTTTTGATCGCTGAATACCAAGGAATGAGCAATCTCGACCAAAGATCATATCGTTTGGGAATGATTTCGACGCAGTCTAAAAGGCTGAATCGGAGTATTGAACATTTTGTTGAGCCCTGGTCATAGTTCATTGGAAAGAAGATATCAAGTATACCTTCCTGCCAAAATGAAAATGATGGATGCGGCCTTCGGTGAGAGAAATGCCTGATTTCGCTTGACGCCATGTAAACATTGCTGATGTTTACTGAAACGTCACCAAGATTCGCCAAGACAAATGACTTGAAAACAGGTTTTCCATCCATCGAACTGCTCCCAGAAAACACTAATGTGGATCTGCCGTTACGAAATTCAATGTCACCTCCATTCAAATCATAATGACTATCTAAAAAGACTAGCTCTTCCCTAGCACCGCGGCCACAGACCCTGACTTCCTCAAGACCAGTCAAATTATTGGATATGTAAATAGAACTAGAAAATTCGCCTCGGTTTGGAGGGCGGAAAAATACGGGCCCAAGTTTTGCTTTTCCGTACGGGGGAAGCACTACCTCCTTGGCTCCAAGATGCCCCAACGAGAACGGCTGTGGATTCCTCAAACTAAAACGGACCCCAGGAGACTGCTGTTTCGTGATGTCATGCCATGGGTGTCCTAATAGCGTGCTCTGACTTCCACTTCCCGATCCGATGGTGCTGTAGTAAACATCTTCTTCCATATTATCGGCGTCACTCCGTCTACCACACCGCGTTCCACATCCCAAAACAAAGGCCGAAATTGTTTGAAGAGATGGGTCGACTAAGCTAACGAACGATCCAGACCCCGATGTAAACGTAACATTCTGAGCTGCTGATAAAAGTCTACCATCTTTCGCAGGCATCCAAAAGCTCCTGGCCGTCCACCATGCATTATGTTCGCTGGCAGATGATTGAACAAACACAAGATTTCCTGGTTGTACAGAGTCATTATCATCAGTGCCACCATCCTCCGCAGATAAGTGGACTCGGATGCTTAAATCGGTTGGATTTGAAACATGAATGAAGAGACTAGAACTGCTTGCCACATACACACGACCAAATTCAAGTAATCCGCTGGAATTTTTCGTCTCACCCTTGAATAGCCGTGGGATCTCCAAAGTACTCTGCAATAAAAGTGATGATACTGGCACAGACAACAGATTGCCGCGATTGTTAATCACCTCAAGATCCTTGTTTGCCTCTATGTTTTCAGCATCCTCGTTGTTGCGAAGTCTATTATTTTCCAACAGCTCACGGTTATAGTAACCGGTGAATGCAGTCAAATGACCTGTCAAGATATTCAATCCAAAAGATGAAATAGAGTCCCAAGCAGAGCGCGCGTCCTTTATGGTACTGATAGATGAAGACGAAACATATGGATTTGTACGAGCACGACCTTTTTGTAATTCATTTTCAGTTGCAAATTTAATTGGTTGTTATTCCAACAGCAAAGAAAGAAGAGCAGTCACAAAACGGATATGCGGAGGATTCAATTTAATGACAAATATTTGAAATGCCTCACCTTCTAGACTTAACAAATGAAGAGTAGCATGTTTAAGAGAATTGATAGCCTGAGCTTTGAGAACCCTGACTTTCGAATCAAAATTAACTTCCATAAATGGGTTCAAAAGAGTCTCTTTTTCAGACAGACCACATCCATGTGGCTGAATCTTGTCCCTATCCTGAAGCCAGTTCAGAGCACAATCGAAAAAACTTTTGCTGGAACTCGAACATTTCACAACGGAATGAGCTTCCCCTACAGGGACAATTGTTGATGAATCGGAAAGAGACTTATTGGCACCTTTTATCAAGAGGAAATTCGAGAAAGGATCGATGTCGATCAAATTATTCAGTCCTTCGCTTAGATTTGATCGTGTGTGAGCTGGATGTATTCGCCTGTGAGCAACTTTGAACCATTGATTACAGCTTTTTATTTCGCCAAGGAAAATGTCTTTGGAGAAAGTGCTTTCTATCGACAACGGGATCCCCATGCCTCGGTCGAAATCAAGATGAGCATCATCACGAATCGATGCAGGAATTTTCAGCAAAAAGGTATGATCCTTTGATCTGTGCCCCTGATCGTCGTTGCCGTTAATAGCCGTGGGTAAGAGATTCAGCTGACCTACAAAAATGCTGTAACTCAAAATAATGGGTAAAGCCTGGCCGTGATTAGTTTCCAGTGCAAGCCCGGTAGCGACAAAGGACGTGACGTCGCTGTTCAAGTTAGAGCTGTTAGGAGTCTTGAGAGTGACGGTAAATCGCGCAACACCCCCGGGAGGAATCTTCCATGTTTTCGTTCCGACTCGCCTGGACTTCTGAGTTTTAACGAATGATTGGTCTGTTGACAATACGAGGCTGGCGGAGCATTTCATGTTTTCCTTGTTTGAATGAAACGTCCCCTCATGTTCAAAATACGAAAGGTTCTGAAACGTCTGGACTACTGCCTGACCAGCATACATCGAACGAAGCTCACCTGCACCTACACGAGGGCTCAACGAAATGTCGACTTTGAGATTACTTTTTGAAAAGAAATCTTGGGATAGGGCAGAATTAGTAAGGAAGTATTTGATGTCTCCATTGTATGGCAGCTCTTCCATTGCTGTCAAGATCGAACTCGATGTGTATGCGATGCTGACATTCATATCTTCAAAAGATGCTGACGAAACTGTCACATCGACATTTGCAGGATTCATGTTGGTAAGAAATATTGAACGAGACACAACCGTTCCATTATTAACTGCCCCAACGTTGATTACGACAGGATCCATTTCATTAATGCCTCTATTCTGCGAGAGCAGAGACATGAAATAGTCATAAGCGGTAGATATTCTCGGATAATTCGTCCCACAGGCACCAGAACGGTTAAAAACGTCCTCGTTTTCGATAGCATCGTTAAATACAATACCTTCGGCTTGATTGTTAAGCCAATATTGTAGACACGCAGTCCCTGTTTCTTGATTCAAAATGCCATCTTTGTTTGTGAGACATTCGCTGACTTTTCGCCCGCCTTCCACGTCTTCTACTTCAACAATAAGTTGTCCGCTGTGAATAATCAACGGTAACGACTGCCTTCCAACACGATCTGTTTCCAAAGTTAATATGCATCTTTTCGGACTTCTTATACTCTTGACTGCGTCACTGAAAGTGAACCTAACCGGCAATCTCCAACTGTCGGTACTCTCTGCTCTCCGCCAATCGGGGTTGCAATCGGAATCGACTTTGGGTATTGAAAAGATCTCTTTACATGCACTGTAGTCACGAGAATTAGCAATTGACATGTTTGTAATGTTGATTGGGACCACGAAATTGTTCATAAGTTCTAAATCCCTATCGAAATAATCACGTTTTTGACTTTTTCTGTGGGTTCTTGCAGACTGGAGATCCTTTGGCGAGAGCATTGAAAAATAAGCAGGAAAGAGAAGCGATTCCGTGGAAATCCGAAAGTTTCCTGGAATTACTGATACCTCAAACGGAATGACTGTAGTGAATTCTCTTGACCATGGATCGTCCAGAAGGGTCTGCTCTCTCCATTCGTCGTACGTCGAGTGAAGACGACGTGAATATCGCAAAATGATTGTGCCAGTGTACGATCGCGGGGTGAAGACAGAACCACGAGAGGGCACAAGTCTACACCAACAGCTGATTGGGTTTTTCAATGAAATCATTGGGGGAAATATTATGTCATGAGGGAACTCAAGTAGCTCCTCATTTTCAGACTGTTTCTGTTGTGCCCCAGCAAAATCTACACCAATCAAAAGCTTGTGTTTGTCATCATCAGGTATGGGGAATCCATGTTCTGCAGTCATCTTCATCGTGACAGATATCTGCATCAGACGAATGGGCGCGAGAAACGTGTTAGCAAGGGATACTGGCATTTGAATTGCACTTGTACTGGACGTAATAACTCCAAAGTGAAGGGTGCTTGGATGGGCCAACAAAGCTGCATCGTCACCATCATATTTTTCTTTCGAATCAAGCGTCAGAAATCGGACCTGTTGACGTTGGGTATTCATGAACTGATTTGTGGCTTGACTTTGGTCCGAATCTGATTTCTGATAAACTCTGACTATCGAAGTTTTCTCGTGTGTTGCAACCTTAATTTCTTCGTTCGAAGATATTGACTCAAACAATTCTTTCAGTTTGCGACTTATGGTGGCATCGATATTGCCAATAGTGCTATAATTGGTTCCAATTCCATGGACTATTCCCCACTTCCCACGATTGGGTATGAAATCCAGTGCGATAGAAAATGCTCCATCGCTTGTTCGTATCTCAAGAAATCCCAGATCAGTCAATGATGAAATCATTGATGAATTGAGAATAGGCAACAATCGTACACTTGCGACGTAGATGCCATTGCCACGTGGTGGAATATGTACCCCTACGAGAGGATAATGCACTGCCGGATCCAGGCTCGAGGTGCGTACCTCCAGAGTCACCATTTCTGGCATTGTAGTAAACACATCCCAAACGTTTATTCCCATATCTTTGGAGGGATTATCCATGAATATGTCGTAAACGAATGAATCCTCTCGATCCGTAGACCCTGGTATTTCACCAAACAAAAATTCCGCATCCCCAGTAGGTGTAGCGTTCGTTCTGGCATACCATCCTCCTCCCCCATCCATGAACATTAAATTGTTAGGTAGACCATATTCATATTCCTTGGAATTTGGAATGCAGGATGGCACCTTCATTCGGAGGAATCCCCATGATGTGTTGGCTATCAATGTTTCATGGATGCGGCCTTGACGTATGAAATCATGGAATGATTCAGACGCTGTAGTCATGTATTTAGAAGCTGCAGTTTGAATCATTTGGGATACATCTGCTCGGAGGGAATCGAAGTGATTGTTGTTATTCGATATTGATGAAAATGATTCCATCAGGGTAAACACATCATTTGGTGACGATCTTATTGGAGTGGGATGAGTTGATGCATTTGACGAAGGTGAAGACTCTGGTGGATCATGGCCAGCTTCACCATGTGGAATGCGATGGACTGTGCTTCGTGTCTTGGTTCCACCCAGAGATCCATAGTATCTCTTCCAATGGGGGAATATTGATACGGGGACCATAACTGTGGACCCAGGATGTATATGCAGCTCCCTATCGGCGAAGACATGATCCACATCGGGAAATAACGGTGGTGTGGATGCATTGATAGAGTTGGGAGCTATCTGATCCGCAGTATGGAGGGGGAACACAACAGATGGCTCGATGTGAGCTGAGTATACTATTATGTATTCCGTAGGGTGCTTATTGGTTGAATGAGAAAAAATGACAAAAGCGGCACAAGTCAGAGATGAAAGACACATCGAAAGTGACATTGCTGACAATTGCACAAAATAGTCGATTGTCCATTCAGAAATATAACTATCACACCCTGATCAAGTCAAATGTGATGTCAAGGGATGTATTGCAGATTGCAGGTGATTCTACTCCATCATCTTATGTACCCACTCACATTATTCTGAAACTCCACCAACGAGTAAGTGCAGCTCGGATCAACCCCCTTCGAAGGCCCCAGAACCGACAGCTTAAATGTATCGGAACTCTCCCCCAAAAGAGCACCCCCGTGTCTCACAGATGGCACGTGGAATTCATTCTGCTGTGTCTGAATGTGAGCAAGGAGTCCGCCTCCAGCAACGAAAGTGGCAGATGAAAGGACGAGACCCGATGATACGGAGAGGCCGTATGCGACGCCGTGGAGGGGCGCGTGATGATTTGTTAGGAGGGTTGCCGTTAGGGCAGTCAGGAGGAGGAGGATGAGGCGCCTCATGGATGCATGATGTTTGTAGTTGTGGTTGCTATAGGAAGTTGACGCTGACATGAGAAGATAGGAGGTACTCCTAGAATGTCAGCTACCTTTAGATGGACGGAGGAGCATTTGTAAACTTTCTTCTTAGGAATTAGTATTTCTCCTAACTACCTAAGTACTTATAAGTACGTATTTGAAGGTAGACGATAGTACCTAGTATTGGAAGGGAAGCAACGAAAATTCTTGCGAATGGTACAGATTGGAACCCTATGATCTGCCGTCATATCCGGCAGATCATAGAACAACAGCAAAAGTAATTATCGATGAATGAATGAGGTGTGAGGGTTTCGATGTTTCCTTACATTGATGCTCGGTCAATCAAGCTATGAAAAAGACTAACAACAAACAACGCGAGGTTTGAAGATTAGGGCGGGTCGATCGATGAGATGTTATTATTGTGCTTTCTATCACTCTTATTTTTGTGATTACGTCTTCATTCCAAAAATGACCAATCAAATAATAGCGAGATAGGAGGGATAGATCATTCATTATTAGAACCAATTGAAATAATACAGAGGTTCTCAGCCTTCGGATGTGTTAGCTCCATATTCTGCACACGAAAGAATAATCTTTGACTTTTCCATAAAAGCAGGTTAAACTCATGGACTCGAGGAACTACAATGTACGCTTTCGAGAAAGTGGAGTATAGCAGTCCCTTGGTATAACAGGAACCAAGTCATCTGAATCAGTGGTTGGCGAGCCCTTGGCAGGTTCATAATAGTAGGAGGTCGAAGATTTCCAACTGAACTCAATCATAGACACATCATTTTGATCTTTCGAAGGTGTGTTATAATTTGGTTTTACTGACGGCGCGTCCTCGAAAAACAGCGACTTCTGAGAAAACGAATGATGATGGATAGGAGAAAAATAATTCGTTTGTAACTCCGAATTGCTCGATGGCATGAAAGAAAGTCTTTTTGAAGGAATCTGATTTGGGTCTACCCCGATATTGACCACGGATGATCTATTAGTAGATGCTGAAGCCCTTGCTACGTTCAAAGTATTCACACTACTCATAAGCTCCTCTTCCTTGACAAGTTCTTGGAGTGGCAACTCATTCCCAGCTTCGCCAGGCTTTTCCATCCAATATGTTTCATAAATGGCTTCCGCTAATAGCTGATCATAATCACTGTAGGTATGATCAGTTGTTGGATCAGATTCTGTGCTATTGCAAGCTAAAGTGAAGTTTGGAACGGTAAAAACACCATTGGTTTCTTGAATCGATTTCGGATACTTTCTAGGTCTTCCAGGTCCCCGCTTCGGTTTTGGAACAGACGGTTCAATTTCGTCTTGAGCCGGTCTCACTTTCCTTGGTCTACCGCGCTTTCTCTTTGGAGGATCGAGGAGTTCAGTCGTTGTCTTTGATTGAGCAACCACCATGTTTTCAGTGTGGGACTGCAAAGTGGCTGCCTTGTTATCTTCATCCGGATTGGAGACTACAGACCTGTATGCACTGTTGACTCCACTAGAGACACTACGAAAAGAATCTCTCTTGAATAATGCGAAAGGCGTATCGGGCGCAGTAGGCTTTGCCAACGGTGTTCTAGTGGATCGGAATCTCCCGAATAGATTTAACGTGGAATGGCCCAGATCCATGTCACGATGAAATAATGGATGATGGAACGACCCTTGAGTTCGACGCCACCCATAGACGTTGAGCTGGCGAACAAAGCTGGTATGATTGGAATGACGGAAATATTCTCTCAGAACCAATCCCATTTTGTCCTGTTGAGCAAATGGGATAACAGAAGGACGAATTAGCTCATGAGCTTTATAAAACTAGATGAAGTATGAAAGAATTGGCCATCGGACCCACCACATTTCCCACAATGAACGCACTGCCATCCTCAGTCCATCGCAAAACAGTAGGTATTGTCAGTGAAGCATTGGTCAGCATTGCGTGCAACACCTCGGGGAAAAGCGTCTCCCTTCCTCGTTCGAACGTCGCAGCGCGTCGAGAGTATTTCTCAAAACAGATGGACAAAGCAGGGGCCGGATCATATAGCTGTATGGAGTTATTATCGGCTTGAGGTCCAACCCACGATTTGAGACTCGTGAAGTAGAAATTACACTTGTTGAATGTCGACGCTGTTGGTGTCACAAATTTGTAGGACTTATTCACAGCGTTTGACGATTGTTTGTCGGTATAGCCGAATCTTGTCGGAACGGCCTTTTTGAATCGATAGTCATGGCCAACTTCGGAATCGGGAGTTTTGTACTCATGATTGAACATAGTGACCTTGACTTTGACAGTACGTGACATACCAGCGATTCGAGCTTCCAATCGATTCGCATTGGGTTTGCACTTGTCAAGCGCATTCATTCGGTCTTTTCCTGGCTTTCTTTTGGAATGTGACATCGCTTTGTGTATTTCCTTGTCGAGCTTAGTTGTGTCATTTGTTTTTGTGGATTGACCACAAGAGCTCGACGACTCTGTATTCGTAACAACAGATGCAGTGTCGGGGTAGTAGCCAATGATTTTGTCTGGTAACCAGGACATGAAGAATCAATTTATTTCGACTTCTTTATTGCATGAAGAATGAACAAAATCATAAATCTTACTCTCGATGGCATTGCTCGCTGAATTCACCTTCGATACTATCGTGATTCAAAATGGTGCAAGGTCATTTATTTCAGCATCGACATCTATAAGTGCAATACTAGTACTTGAACACACGCGTTACTCACTCTCCTCCTCGGTCAGAGGTACCTCGTTTGTTTTTATCGTGATATCTAGCTTCAGTTCTTATTAGTTGAATGAAAAGATTGATGAGTGCGCTACGTATTACATGAAACTAGTACCACGATGAACTCACTCTCATAGTCCTCTTGTGTGAACACGAGCCGATCATCATCGCTGACGCTACTATCTGTACACACCCAAGTCCTATAGGATTCCATCCTTCGGATCAAATCCTTATGAATTTCTAATTCAAAGCGAGAGAAAGATTAACACGGATCAAAATATGGATACTGGTGATTGGTTGCAACTCGTAGGCAATGCGTCAACTCACTCTGAACCGCCCATCCATCCTCTACCTCCTCATGGCATTGTTTACTCTCTCCTCTAATCCTCTTGAAAAAAATGACCTCCCCCTTTGTCTCACCGCCCCTGTCATTTTTCGGACGCTTGAGCAGATGAAAGAGAGCCACAGCAACTTCCTTCTCCAACTGTTTGTAATACTCATTTCTTGTCCCGGTGATCTTTGGACCTGGACCAATGAGACGGAAATGAGCGTGCATGATGGATTTGTAGGGCAAAGCGTTGAGCGATAGGACAATGCGATGGGAAGGGTGAGTGTCGATGGCTGTTGAAGTGGGCGATGGGTTCGTTGATGACGCGTACGTGGCTGTTTTGGATGTCGGAGGCGCCGATCGTCCCTCTATATTCGAAGCGACGCCAGTAGGATCATTGGTGTCGAAGGATGGATACTTGGTCATTGTCGCGGTCGCAACGGCTGATGCCGGAATGGCCGATTGAGGAAGAATGCCGGCAACATCTTGGTTGAACGACGCTGACGAATCTTTTACTTCTGTGGAGTTCATCTTGATTGGGACAGTGGCGGATTAATTTGGTTGCCGGTAATGCTGTTCTATAAGATCATGGTGTCGTTGGCAGACCAGGCATTGTCGACCCTTTTAGGAATGAAGTTGGTCGAAAGATACCGGAACGGTCTTGTCGATCCCAGGAATTCTAAGATACGCCAATGCTTTTTCCCGCCAATTTCAAAAGATCCGTTGAAAGCCACAAAAACTTTACCTACTCAACATAAGTATCCGATACTTATAGAAGTAAAGTAAGTATATATACTTTAAAGTACTTATAAGTAAGTACTCTACTTAATTTACTTCTACTTATATAAGTAAAAGTACTTTACCGTTATAAGTAGGAGTACATTCTCAAGTCATTCAAATTTAAATCCCCAACCATGATGTTGTTGTCCATCACAACACAAAATAATACCCCAAAAGTTTTTAATATTACCATCACATCAATTCCAATTGTCGTCATCCTCCTTACGGTCATCCTCCTCCTTATCCCTTCCTCCTGCAACAATCAGCGCCCAATACCCATCTCCATATCCCAACACCGACGTCGCTACAATCGCACCCCCCTCGACCCGCTACTAATAAATCACGCTCCCGAATTTCACTTTGATCGATTTCACTCCGCCTCCTCAATCTCCGCCGCACTCTCCTCCGTTCGCCCTCCCACATCCTTCCGTTACCATACCGGTTCCGACGGTAGAAATGGAAGATACTCCTCGACCAAATTGGGGGGCGACTGGGTACTAGCCGAAAGTCACCAAATCGCTCGAAATTGTAGCTCCCTAGATGTCCTATCGGCCTATTTGGACGGAGAGAATCAGAAAAATTGGAATGCCGACAAAGTCCTCGATATTCGGATACGACCAATGGATACAAATGGATGGTACCAGCAGGATATGGTCCTGAAGCCCCAGAGGATTTTGACGGGGACCACTGGCGTGATGAGATATACCCAACTGATTCGGGTGGATCAAATCGGGCTGGGTGATTGTGATTACAATGCCCACGTGACCCTGTCGGAAGAGAAACTCGCGGAGCATACTACCATGCGCCCATTTGATGTTCTCTGTGTGAATGTGAATTTACGTCAGGTGGGATGTGATGTGGAAATTTATGCGGCGGGGGTCATGAAGGTGAATCGAAGGGTGGTGCCGAATCTAGTGGTGTTTGATGCCGCGGGCATTGCGGGGGGTATGGCGGGGAAGGCGACGCTTTGGTTGTCGAGTCATTTTCGGGGTTGAGAGGGGTTTATGGGTTGGGTCGCCACGGGTCTGCTGGTGATTGGTAGTGTCAGGTTGTACTTACATCATCTATTTTTGAACAGAGAGGCAATGGCTCCTTTTCTGTATTATGCAAAGTGGAAGTGAAATGTCTCGAATTCATAATCCATTAGTCCCAGACCTTCATCATCCCCAGTCCACAAGCACTTCAAAGAAGGATAATCATAACATTTTAGGCAATACATCGATCAAGAGAGGCACCACTACCTGGCAAATCATTACGGCATATATATGGCTGTGACGATGAAAGTATCCAATACGCCCAACGCGTAGCTGACAACGCCAAATCCTGGTAGTGTGGTTGTCACTGTGGACAATTATTTACACTCTCTCACCAAAGTTGGACGACATGAGGAATGGGAAACCTAATCTGGTAGATCTGATGATCATATCTCCAAATAACAAAAAACTATGAATGCACCCGATCCAAATCCTCAAGATTTTTAAGGTTTAGTCTTGAGATTCGATGGATTTCAATGGCTGCTGTTTAAAAATAACCAATCATTCTTTGATTTTTGTTTTGATGACATATTATACGGACCCTGACCTAAGCAAGCAAAGAGGTCTTCTCAGAGCAAACGTCCGACGATGCCGCAACTTTTCTCACAAGCGTATTATCAAAGTGTCCCTTCTCCCTCAGTTGCTTCCTCTTGACGAATTGCTTCCATTTCGTGATTCCACGTTGAATCAACTCCAAGTCACGATCAGCTTCATCGTATATCTCTTCTTGCAATAACTCTTCCATCACATCCTCCAAGGTTACAATCCCAATTACTCCAGCTTCTTCTGGTACACATTCTCCTCGTACCAGAGCAGCAGACGCCACATTGGGACGAGCGCAGACGATTGCGAGATGCAAACCACCTTTCCCTCGCCCACCGCCAGCTTGGAATAAATTGATGAGATCTACAAGGTGGACCGAAGGTGCAATACAGGGAGGAGAGACTAGAGGAACTGTTGTGATTGGACGCTTCTCTTCTGGATTCAAGACAATGAGCTGACGTGATAGAAGCACACCCGTGATTCCTGACGTATCAACCTCCAATGACATCTTGTCGGCGCACTCATCAGTCTTGGGAGCATAAACGGGAATTCGACTAAATCCCCTTGACCAAATCTTCACCATGACATCTTCGTCCAATATGGTGTCGTTTGGCAAAGCGTACACCCTTCTCATAGGAGTGCAGATATCAGCTGCGACCTTGGTTGTCATAGTCAGGGCTCCTTCGATTATCGTGATCTCATCAACATGCATGGGCTGCGTTGACGATTTTAGAGGTATCTTACGGTTTTGAGTCAAGTCCGTTGACTGACGAGAACTACTTTTGCTTCCTCCACCGCTAGTTGAACTTCCTACGAACGAATTTGAGATGTCGGTTGACGGATCTGGAACGGCTCCATTCGCCTTGACGAGTTTCCCCGCATTCGACAAAAGTAATGACTGATTTATCAATTTACTCCTTCGTTTTGCCGCTAACTGCGCCTCGTATTGGATTCTAACCAACGCCGAAAGTTCTCCTCGATTGTAATAGTTTCCTCCGGTGACATCCTCCTCGTCTAATTCCAATTCATTCGTGTCGGATGGAGCGCCAGCAGTGGTTTTCCAGTCTGCACCGTCCTCGTGCAGCACCTTATCGAGAAGCTTCGCAATGGGCGCTGCCAGCGGATACATGATAACCATTAACACATTTACCAAGGGAACCATCTTGGCGGCGATTTTCACCTGATCTGGGCCGGTGAAGAATGCACTGGGTACTATTTCGCCAAAGAATAAAACGAGTGTCACACTGACCAAGATGCTGGCATATTTCCCCGGTAACAATTCGTCCAGAAAGAGGGGTAGCGATTCGTTCGCAATGGAGTTCATTAACAGCAAAGAAACCAAAAGACGGTGGCGTTTCGAATGTCCCACAAGAAGAGGGAGCAAATCTTCGCTCCATTGTCGTTCTTCTGGCGACAGTGAGGCCCGTCTTTTGATTTCCAAGGTGAGGGGGTCCAGAGAGAGTAATCCCATGGTGAGTCCTGCAGCAAGGGCAGCGAATATAACACATGATAGGGAGAGGAAGTTGTTGACTAGTAGAGAGAAGTAATCCGAATATTCTTCTTTATTGTCTGTCCCGGTGGATTCATCATGAAGAAATCTTGATGCAACACTATTTTTCAAGAACACGGTATCGAGATCATCCATATGTGGAACACGCTGGGCTTTCCATATCCCGGCACTCTCATCATTTCCACTCGACGAATCAACGACTGGATTAAATATGTAAATATAATTGCCGGTGAAGAAGTTGGCTTCTTCATCGCTTAGGGAAATACATAACGTTGAAATGGAATCATTGGTGTGATCTATTGCAGATGATAGAAGATGCCCAACACACGGTTTCGATAGAAGTTTTGTTGACAGTATCAATATGAAGAAGGAGAGACAGTTGACCATGACCACAATGTGTAGAATGTAGAATGCTTGCTGAACCTTTAGTTCGAAATAATAAGACGAAATCTCAGAATCTCGGCGTCATTAATGGTCATGAATAATTGTATTATACAGAAAGACGGATTGTGCTGTAATTGGATCTCCCAGATTGATCGAAGATGTTGTGATGTTGTTGTGTAAGGGTATGGTACCATATTAAACTGTTTGATTATCGTTCAATAATAAGTTTTTCTTTATTGGAGTTGAGGGAATTCGATATTTGCGTGAAGAAGTAGAGTGGAGTTGAGGGATCTCTCAATTTTTGTTTCTTGCAGCGTAGACTTTATCCGACCTGGACTCGCCAAAAAGTCTAAGTAGATAGCAGCTACTCCTACACACATATGTAGAGTAGACTTATAAT
>JALLPF010000125.1:0-20234 GCA_036939455.1 Cyclotella distinguenda | reverse complement strand
TGCAAACAGGCAACTATCTTTAGACTTACACTCGAAGAAATGGGCCATCCTCAACCCCCTACACCTATCCACTGCGACAAGTCAGCCACCGTCGGGATCGCGAACAACACAGTTAAGCGACAACGTTCATGATCAATGGAAATGAGATTATTTTGGGTTGCACATGCGGTCAATCAAGGTAAGTTTAATATACAATATTACCCTGGCAAGGAAAACCTCGCGGACTACCAAAGCAAACATCATAATGGCGCACATCATAGAGCTCTCCGCCCATGGTATCTTCACGAATCTACTTTGGTTCGCGAACTCCCATGAGCTAGCAAGCCTAGTGTTAGAACTCTACCTGATGGGTACCTAAGAGCTACCCCTCTACCTACGATTCCCAATAAACAGAGTGCCCCGATACCTCCGAATAGCTTACCACCTTACTATGGAATACCCATAGGAATTCCGACCTTGTGTAAACATTCGGACGATCAATAGCTCGAGTATGAATCTCAAGACGATTCAACTCATTAAATCTAACAACATCTTAATGTTAACTAGTTTAATGTTTGACATCAGGCACACTTAGTTTACAATCTGCACAGTCCAGTTCATGAACTGGACAAGGTCGAGAACGGGGACTAACAGTAATATAGTTTAAGTACTTACTTAAGTAGGTACAAGTACATTATTTTTTCAACCATGAGAACAACTTATAGTAAGTAAGTAAGTAAGTAAGTAAGTATGTAGGTAGGGTAAGTACAGTGACGAAATTCGAATTTCATACTGCTCGTCGTCACTGTTCACCGCTCACTGCAATCGGAGCATCCTCTCTAGCGCTCGTTACGATACGATACGATACTCTTGACATCCTTCAAAGTTGAATGCTCCAATGGTGGTATTATCCTATGAGAATGAGGATGTCGCTCTCATCCCCGAATTCATCGAGCGCGGTGAGTGCCGATGACGACGATAATGACGCTAATGATGACGATGACGATGACGAATGAAGCTTGAAGCTACTGATGACAATTACTATTTCTAAATTCCATTCCACTCCACTCCATCTCCAGGATATCGAACCACCCCTCTCCTCTACATAAACGGGTCTCTCGTAAACAGTATCGATTCCTCCTCAGCCGGCGTGTCCCAATCCCTCCTGTCCTTCCTCCGCACCCGTCTCAATCTAACCGGCACCAAGTTGGGATGCGGCGAAGGCGGCTGCGGAGCCTGCACGGTCCTCCTCTCCAAACACCTCACCGGATCCATCCGTCACATCACGGCCAACGCCTGTCTGATGCCCGTTCTAGCCGCGGATGGATGGAATGTTACCACGATTGAAATGGCGGGAGAGTGTGGCGCGAGGCCGCTGCAGAGGGCCATGGCGGAGATGCATGGATCGCAGTGTGGGTTTTGTACGCCTGGGATTGTCATGGCCATGTTTGGTATCTTTGCTGGGAGGGAGCCGCAGGAAGTCGTGGTGGAGGAGGGAATGGATGGGAATCTATGCAGGTGTACGGGATATCGACCCATTTGGGATGCGGCCAGGTCCCTGTGTAAGCGTGAGCGTGAGCCCAGCGTGGAATCATGTCGGAATTGTCCAGAAAGGGAACTATGCGACAATGACAATGGCATCATGCTTGCTGATGGGGAGGAGGCGGTCTGCTGTTCGTCCACCGAGGACAAGGTGCGCAGCTTTCAAAGTACCATTACCGACGACGAGTGGTGGAAACTTCCCAATGAAACATTTCCAAAACAATTACATCCCCAAAACGACGACACGGACACCCTCACACAATTATCCAAACCGCTCATCATCGTCGACTCCACGGGAACCTGGTTCCAACCCACCACACTCGAGGAATTACTCGATCTCTTTCGACGTTTCCCCGATTTGAAAATGGTCGTCGGTAACACCGAGGTGGGAATCGAGCTTAAATTCAAGCACGCCAACTACCGACGCTTCGTCCGTCCATCCCACACCATTGACACCCTCCACACCATCCTCGAAGGTTCCGATCACCTGCACGTGGGAGGATGTGCTTCCCTCTCGAACCTCCACGACTTTTGCAATGACCTCGTTTCCGACGAGGGGCCACGGGGGAGAACGGCCCGACCCCTCCGCGACATGCTGCGGTGGTTCGCCTCGTCGCAGATTCGAAATGTTGCGTGTTTGGGGGGAAACCTTGCCACGGCGTCGCCCGTATCGGATATGAATCCCCTTTTGGCTTCGATGGAGGCGGTCGTTGTGTTGGCGAGTCGACCGAAGGCGGATGGGGGTATCGAGAGGAGGGAGGTTGCCGTCAAAGACTTTTTCATGGGGTACCGATCCGTGGATAGGAGGGGTGGAGAGGTGATCGAACGGGTGGATGTGCCATTGCTCGCAGAGTTTGAGTACGTTGTGCCGTTCAAGCAGGCGCGAAGAAGGGAGGATGATATCAGTATTGTCACTTCCGGGATGAGGATGAAGTTGAGACCGGAGAAGTCCCGTTGGATAGTGGAGGATATCTCCATAGCATTTGGGGGTATGGCACCCAAGACTGTTTTGGCGGTGAATACCATGAAAGCCATCACCGGACAACCCTTCGAGGAGGAAACATTCGCCCGTGCCAGATCGACGATGCGAGACGAGTTTCGTATGCCGGACACTGTTCCCGGGGGCCAAGCTCAGTATCGACTGACTCTGGCGTGCAGCTTTCTCCACAGATTCTTTTTGCATTGCGCTACGGAACTGAGGACCGAGGTGGTAGCTCACGTTGGTCGCCCTCTTCCCCCCGTGCCGGTTGTACCCGACGAGGAAGAGTCCGGCATTGGAGGGTTCGTGAGTGCGCCAAAGCCCAGTTTTAGGGGGACGCAGAGTTATCCAAAACCGAAGGTTGCGGTAGGATTGGAGGGGCCTCCTTTACGAAATTCTGGGGAAAAGGTAACCCTCGAAGGAGCGGAATCCGTGGGTCAACCGGTGGGCCATCTCTCCGGACCCCTGCATTGTGCAGGCGCAGAATATTGCGACGACATTCCTGCCCCTCGAAATTTGTTGCACGGATCGCTCATTCTAGCTTCTAAATGTCATGTGACACTGTCCTCCATAGACATTTCTCCGGCATTTACCATTCCGGGCGTTGCCGCAGCCTACACGCACGAGGATATAGTGAAGCTTGGCGGAGACAATCGCATGGGTCCCATACTTTTAGACGACGTTGCGTTTCTCCCGATCGGAGAGAAGGTTGAATTCGTAGGACAGGTGATTGGGATTGTCGTGGCGGTTAACCAGGATATTGCAGAGATGGGAGCGAGGGCAGTCGTGGTAGAGTACGGTCCGAAGATTTTTGGTAAGGCTATTGTTAGCATCAAAGAGGCCATCGAGGCTGGTAGTTTTTGGAACGATTTTCGTCATGAGATGAAACGTGGTGGGGATGTCGTTCGTATTCTTGATCAAGCTTATGTGGATGGGAAACGACTCGTCGTTGTGGAGGGATCGATTAGATCTGGCGGACAAGAACATTTTTGTAAGAAATACAAAGATCCGTCTTGATTTATCCCCCGTTTCCTCTCCTTATATCTCAAACTCCTCTCTCTCCCTCACGATCAAGACCTCGAACCAAACTCGACCCTCGCCATCCCATCCGAGTCCGGTGCGGATCTAACCATCTACGCATCAACCCAAGCGCCAACGAAAACGCAAGACTTTTGCTCCAGGGTTACAAACACTCCTGCGGCTCGAGTGGTTGTAAGAGTGAAGAGAATGGGTGGAGGCTTTGGAGGGAAAGAAACACGAAGCGTATTTTGTTCCGTGGCGGCAGCGGTCGCTGCGAAGTGTTCCAATCGTCCGGTTCGTCTCACATTGAATCGCGACACTGACATGAGCATTACTGGTGGAAGGTGATCAATGTTCCAGTGATCAATTTTCCTTCGTCCAATTTTCTCTTTTACTAATGTATGCTTTCGCCAGACACGCGTTCTTGTCATATTACAAAGCAGGGGCGCTCGTCCACGACGATGGAAGTGTCAAGCTTCTTGCCCTTGACGTTCGACTGTACAACAACGGTGGATGCAAATTTGATTTAACCGGACCCGTCATGGATCGTGCACTATTTCACGTTGATAACTGCTATTACTGGCCCAACTTTCATTCCGTGGGGACGTGAGTTCTGCTTTGCCAATTTACTCACCATACCGGTGTATTTGACATTTCTTATTTACATTCCTCTGATCTGCACCAACACAGTCCCTGCAAAACTTCTCAGCCCCCGCACACAGCATTCCGTGGTTTTGGGGGGCCACAAGGTAATCATCTGGACACTCCTTCGATTCTTTTCATGTTACCTCTCCAGCTTAACTACTCCATCTTTTACTTTTATTACAATCTCTAGGCATGGTCGTTGCCGAGCACATCATGGATCATTTAGCTATCAAATGTAACATTTCGGGTGATAAACTGCGGAGAGATGTGAGTTTCACTGAATTTTCCACATCTCCGGGTCTAAAGGACAACCAGTAGTTAAAAAAAGTCCACTTGATTCCATCAGAACATGTACACTTTACAGGATGTTACGCCTTTCGGAATGCGTTTCGGGGACGGGTTTACTGGAAAATGGAATGTCCCATCAATGTGGGATCGAATTTACTCAGCACTAGACGTTCCCGGTCGCCGGGCTTCCGCTGCGGAATTCAATTCGAAGAACATATGGACGAAACGTGGGGTATCATTCGTTCCAACCAAGTTTGGCATTGCCTTTACTGCCAAGTTCATGAATCAAGGCGGCGCACTTGTGCATTTGTATACAGATGGAACTGTTCTTGTCACCCACGGAGGGACAGAAATGGGACAAGGTTTGCACACCAAAGTATGCCAGGTAGCAGCACAGGCATTTGGGATAGCATTGAACGATGTCTATGTTAATGATTCCAGTACTGACAAGGTTGCGAATACGATGCCTTCAGCAGCTAGCATGTCAACAGGTAAGTGAAGGACCCATATACACATTTCCCGTTCCCATCACCTTAATTTTCGAAAAATCGAACGTTTTGGAATATTAGATCTTTATGGGATGGCAACTCTGGATGCTTGTCATCAAATTCTAAAGAGGATACAGCCAATCAGGGATCAGCTGCCTCCCAATGCGAAATTGGGTGAAGTTGCGAAGAAGGCTTTTTACGAACGTATCGACTTGACTGCACACGGTTTCTTTTCACTCGACGACGATCGATGTGGTTACGACTGGAACAAGGAGGCCCCCGAAAACTATTCTCAAGATTTGCCAGAAAATTCTTGGAAAGGTCATCCGTTCAATTACTTTACACAGGGAGTAGCCTTTGCAGAAGTTGAAATCGATGTCCTTACTGGAGACCACAAGACGTTACGCGCTGATGTGTTAGTGGATGTAGGTTCCAGCATCAACCCTGCGATTGACGTCGGTCAAGTTGAAGGTGCTTTTATCCAAGGTATGGGTTGGAGTACAATCGAAGAGGTCATTTATGCTGATGACGACCACACCTGGATTCGACCGAGGGCTAAAGTATTCACCACTGGTCCAGGCACTTACAAGATTCCGTGGTATGTCCCTCAATTGACTCTCAATCTGCTTTTATCACAAATTCACAAGTCGATATCACTATTATTCGTTGTCTCTGAATTCTTAGTTTCAACGATACACCCGAAAATTTCAACGTGTCCCTACTCGAAAATGCCGAAAATCCTTTTGCGGTTCACAGCAGCAAAGCGGTGGGAGAGCCCCCATTCTTCCTCGGTTGCAGCGTATTCTTTGCAATCAAAGATGCCGTCACCGCTGCCAGAGGCAGGGACAAAACTGGATACTTCGAATTTCGGATGCCAGCCACAAGCGAACGAATCAGGATGGCCTGTGGGGATGATATTTCGGCTGAATGCATTGAGACCGAATCAGCTCCGTTCCAACCGAAGGGTAGCTTTTAGAGAAGGAGTTAAAGGAGAAGCAAGCAAGGTCTGTTGAGAGGTGGTGATTCTGACAGCTTGTGATGACATGGTTACGAATGCTATCGAATAGGAATTTTAGATTCCAAAAAAGCCACAGTGAATAAAAAACCCTCCATGTCATCAATTATGAGTTCATAGGTTCATTGCTTAAGTGCAAGCACATTTTATACAACTGAAGTCTTAAATACTTTTACTTTGTCTTCTGACATAATAAACTCACGATTTCAGTCGTTAGTTGGTTTTTCGAAAATGAACGTTGTTATGTGTGTAGGTATACTACGCTGCACCATGTCCGCCGCCGTAGTGTGTTTATCTCAAGTCTAAAGCAGTCAATCGCAGCCCGTCTAGCCGCCGAATCCGTACAGAGTCTTTCCCTGTCTCTTCAACGCATACACAACATCCATGGCCGTGACAGTCTTTCTCCTCGCATGCTCCGTGTACGTCACAGAGTCTCGGATCACATTCTCCAAAAAGACCTTGAGCACACCCCGGGTCTCCTCGTAAATCAGGCCGGAGATACGCTTGACACCACCACGACGGGCGAGACGACGAATGGCGGGCTTGGTGATGCCCTGGATGTTATCGCGGAGAACTTTTCTGTGACGTTTGGCGCCTCCTTTTCCGAGTCCTTTGCCTCCTTTACCGCGGCCTGACATGATTGATTTGTTGTTTGGTTGGTGATATTGATGTGCGGGGGGTGACGAATTTCGAATTATGTTAACAAAGAAAATCGTGTCTATTTTTTTGAATGATGATCGCGGGATTCGACAGCAAGCGAGTTGAAGGAGTTGAGAACAGATAGTATCCAACACTATAGGTATTTTCAAGAACACTTTTGCACAAACGCTTAAACTTTTGGATCAATTACCTTTGACTATGAAATAGATATGGCGCGGATGAGTGCTGCGCCAAAATTATTTCGTGCTTTAATGTAGGAATCAATACCCAATCGACCCCACGTCCTTATCCATTTCAAACCCTTTTTCACAGGCCGGAGTGATCCAGCATCGACAACATCACTGCTCACAAAACCAATCCCAAGTTCTATCCAAGCTCGCCGAACTACATCATCATCAAACATGGCCCGAACCAAACAAACCGCACGTAAATCCACCGGCGGCAAAGCTCCCAGAAAGCAGCTCGCCACCAAAGCCGCCCGAAAATCCGCCCCTGCCACCGGAGGTGTCAAGAAACCCCATCGCTACAGACCAGGTACCGTCGCCCTCCGTGAAATTCGTCGGTATCAAAAGTCCACCGATCTTCTCATCCGAAAACGTGAGTACTATTTCCTTCCGTAACCCTTCGCCATTGCATGGGCAACTCACATTCGAACAGTCCCATTCCAACGTCTCGTCCGAGAGATCGCCCAAGACTTCAAGAGTGACCTTCGCTTCCAGGGCTCCGCCGTTCTCGCTCTTCAAGAGGCGGCGGAGGCGTACCTCGTTGGTCTCTTTGAGGATACCAATCTTTGCGCCATTCATGCAAAGAGGGTGACCATTATGCCCAAGGATATTCAGCTTGCGAGACGTATTCGTGGTGAGAGGTCGTAGGTTGTCAGATGTCAGTGCGTTGGGGAGTGGGAGGAGGTTTAGGTAGTCCATGGGAGTTTATATTATAATCGAACCTTGGATTACAACATATTATTATGGGAAAATGTTATTCGAACGTGTTCTCCTGTGTTTTCGATCGAATCCCAATATCGTTATTATTTCTCTCACTGTGGACAAGAGGACCAAGACCTTCCAATAGATTCATCTGTTTTCATGATCAACCCAATTTTATGAAAAGTTTGGCAGTGCGGAAGGAACTCGTCAATATATATAATATGATGTAACCAAAATAGCCCATGGATTGTTCTCGTTAATTTTAAATACTATCCATGCTATTCAATGCACACTCTTCGTGCCAACGTAACTGTCCAACACGATTGCGTCCATTATGACATCTCTTCCGACGTTGACCAACAATAGATCGAAACAGACCGACCGCCAACCATCCCATCACAAAACTCACCCACACAAATGACACACCAATCACCTACCCTCCTTCTCGGGAGTCACCACACTAACCTCCCCAACCTTCACCGGCCTCGGTCTCTCCGCCACCTCCCACCCCCGATCCACAATAACGGGAGGAGACTGGGGAGTGTCCGCCCTGGGCGTCACCGGAGTCGGCGTCTTTCTCGTCCCCGGAGATGGCCGGATGGGTCGAATCGGAGGTTTCTGCCCCGTGGAAATGCGGGGTTGGATGAGCCTCCGGGACGGCGGCTCGAGTTTGAATCCGAGATCGGCCCCGGTCTCTTTGTAGGCGACGAACTTGAGCGGTTTCTTGGTTTCGGATCCGGAGGAGGAGGTGTTGGATACCGAGGCGCTAGATACGGTGTGAGGCGAGTGGCCCGCGTCACGACGGACCGGGTGTTTGGGTACCGAGAGGAAGTTGGAAATGTCCAATTTGGGCTCCGCCATGGGTGTGAGCGTCATGTCTTGGGTTCGGAAGAAGAGATCTTGGACCGGCATGGTGGCTCCTTCCCTCATCCTGGGTGGACTGTGCGCACGATCACGATAATAGGAGCTTGTGGTGGAGGAGGAATGAACGGTGGCATTTCCATCGTTGTCACGTCGGCGATTGGCCTGGCGCACCTCGTAATCGGCATCGTTGGCGGAAGATTCCGTACCTGCCGTATTTCCCCCGGAGGATGCGTGGGCGGGTGAATCGTGGGGCGATACGAGACCGTGTTTGGGGAAGTCCGAGGTTTGATCGTGTTCGTCGAGTTCGTCCACGAGGGGATGATACGCTGGACTTCCTTCCGGCTCGAGAGCTTCTTCGGTGAGAGGGTTGGGACTCTCGATATCGTTGATATCAATGCTCGGCGGTCTCGGTATTAAGGGCGAGGAATAAGATACCTCCACTGAATAGACTGGAGATTGTTCTGTCGATACGCCATCCTCAAGAAGGTGATATTGTCCCAAGATGGGCGCACCACCCTCATCGCTAATGGAATACACATCATCACCTCCGTCATCCTGATTGTCAAGTAGTGATCCCCCAATATCCTCTCCCCCCTGCCACTCCTCCTCTCCCAACGGCCTCGCCGGATTTTCCCTGCCGCTCCTCCTCTTGATGGCCCCCCTCACATTACTCAACAATTTGGACCCCATTCCCCTCCGTTCCTCCACGCGTCGAAACGCGCTGGTTCCAAGCTCCGTCTGTGCGGCGACCCCATCGGACTTTTTGCGAATAAAGTGAAAGGCGCTGCCGGCTCGCGAGAGAAGGGGTCGATAGGGTTCCGGCGTGGAGAGGGTTCGTGTGAGGGGCACTTGGGCTGCGGAGGGCAACGTGGGCAGGGATCGTGAATGGGTTACGGGAACGGGGCGGAGGGGAGTTTCGGTGGAGTCTGTGGGAGGATCTTCGAGAGACTGATCGGATTGTTTTATCTTTTGTTTGCGATGGGATATCTTATCGGATGATTTCATTCCCTTGTTGGTTCGATACCTGTACCTATAACCTATACCTTCTGCCTTCTTGCCTCAATGATGGTTTGCTATCGGTGTCACTGTTGGTTCGATGTCGGATGTCGGTCTCAATGTTCAATGTTTGATACTATCGGTCGAATCGGATCCGTTGATGGAGCGACCGGGTGATGATTGATGATGCTATAATGATGTAGGTAAGTAGATTCATTGACCAGGTCCTTCTCGGGCGCTCGGATCATTGGTGGACCGAGTGAGACCGTGAGACACATCCAAGTAGTGTGTAAGAAGAGATACGTACGATACCCCGATGAAGAGATCATCATCCACGGTCAAGTTCAAAGACCGGGCGGCCCATCCGAAACGGAGAAAGTTGGGCCTTAAAAGATGGCAACGGGCGCCAAATTCGTCCATGGTTGGGCAGTTCCGAACTAACAACATGACAGTTTAAAATTACCCGCGATTATTTGATCAAGAGATTACTAGTTCCAATTTTGTATGAAACATTGTCTGGAGAAGGATACCATCGAGATGCACGAAATTGGTGGGCAGTAGAAAAAGGACGAGGGTCATTGGTTTCGAGTTCTTGGGTGGGATTTTCGAGCGAAGGATATTTCGTGAGTCTTGATGCCGATATTCGACTTGATATTGCTTCCTCTATTTACAGCGAAAGGGAAGCCCGATGAGATGAACGATGGACATCATCAAGGAGTACCGATCATACTACTTCTTATAGATCACCATCACGCGTATGATACGCGGCAGCGCAATGACGCCGGCACTGCCGACACTACTAACTACTTCTTGTTGATCAGAGAGGTCGTGATTCGTGATTACCATCAGAAAATTGATGCGAGTGAAGTGATCGATTCGTCGGTTGATGAATCGAAGTCATGTTTGCGAGCCTTGGAAGAAAAGGCATGTCAGTGGTAATTATTCATAGTTCTTTGATGTAGGCACAATCAAGCATTTAAGCACCGGACAGTGCTAGAGGTGGTGCACACAATTCGGCACACTCGTGGTGCGGTACAGATTCTGTCATTAATTCCACCCCAACGAACTTTATTTTTTTCTTGGGAGTTGGGAGTACAGGAAGAAAGAAGGTTTCAAGTAGGAACCGGGGACACATCCTACCAGGGGTACTACACTTCGAATCAATTTCTGATGTTGACATTGACGGCTGCATCTGAGGTAGGATTACGGGCCGAGGAGGGCTGGTTACTACTCTCATAGTACGCTGGTCACTGGTCGTGCTGGGAATACGCCACTCCATTCCTTCCACAAAAATCCTATGACGTTCTCGCAATGGCCACCAAATCTACCAAGTTGATTCATGCCTTCCTCCCTCATCAATGAACGCTGACATCATTGCTGATTCTCCCATGGATTCAGCGGTCAACACAGATATGATGTGATCCACCCAGCATGCATCCTAGAATGCAGACAGCGAAATGAATGACTCGGGTTGGGTTGGTTGATTGTACCACTCGTATGTTCAGAATGGCGTGAATTTTGGAGCCGTTCTATTTTATTAGTGAAGAATCTTTCACTTCCCTGATGAAATAATTGCGTTGATATGTGAGAGTTGGTAGTGATTATAGTTGGATTAGATCAAAAAAAATAGCCCTGACATTGATTGGTCCGATGAAAGTACAGTTATTGATTGAACGTCCCTTCACAACCACGCTCCTTCCTTGCAATGACAATATTTCAATAAGCCATTCGATTGTGTGTCACTGAAACTGAACCGTCCTTTCCCAGCTCTAGCGAATTCGAACTGTCCGGCATCGAAGATTGTGCAATGGTCTAAGATTCTACATTGAAAGACTCTGATGAGGATTTCGGTAGGAATGAAGTTGCTTCCTTGCAGAGCGATCATAGAAATAAATTGGGTAATAATATTCTGAGCTCAAGGTTGTTGTGAAATGACACTTGATGCTGTGCGATTGGCGATTGGTATAAAATATCCAAGATTTAATCAATCAAACGTTTACAGTAATAGTTGCGAAGCAAACGACGACTTTTTTTTGGTATACCTGATACCTCGGTGGGAATAAAATGGGCACACAACAGCGCACTTCCTGTTGATTTGTACTCCGAATTGCAGCCCGTCCACAGGACTACAGGTAGAAATACATCAGTTAACTTTGGAACTTGAGATTATTTAAAGAAGTGTTAACTACATTGCTTGTTGATCTGGCTCATAGTTCACTCTGCCGCCTGTCGCCGCTATTGGGCGCTTCCACTTTATGTCTCTTCTCATCATTGGATGCTTCAACTGTAGTTCTTTCTCTGATCTCTGATTCAATTATTTTTTGCCGTAAGATTGACTGCAAGACTTGCGGCTTATGCCCTGGACTTGCGATTTATTCCGCATTGCTCTTTCTTGTTCAGTCCGTTCAACACACTCCTGGGGTGCTATTGCGACGTTAGTTCTTGGTAGCAATGTCGTAAGGGTTTCGTCAGGCCAATCCACATTGCAATCCATAAGCATGCTACGATTGGCTCTGAAAGGTTTTCCTTGCTTAGGTTTCATCAGGATGTCAACCCATATTTCTTCCGTCAGTTTATACGCGATGGTAATCTCTCCGTCATCTACTCTGTCTTTGATAAAGAAATATTTCATCTTGATGTGCTTTGTCCTTTTGGTGCTCGATTGTTTTCCGTTAGTTTCTAACAGGGATTACACTTTTATATCTTGGTGTACTAATGCATGAGATGTGTCGAAACCCTGTTCCTGTAGAAAATATAGAATACATAAGATAGTCGGTACTGCATCATCAACCCTGATCAATTCTGATTCCGTCAAACTTCTTGTATTGATCTTTTGTTTTCGTAAGAAACTGATTGCGGCTCCTGATCCCAATGTCATAGCCGCTCCCGTTTGGCCACCGCAATCAACATGCACACTGTGAGAAGCGTCAACCTGCCATTTAGTGCATTGCAGATTTTCTATTCCAAGACGCAGAGGCATCAATTTTGTGCCCATAAGATATTGGAGCACTCGTTTTGCTTTTCCCCAGTCATCTATGTCAGGTTTACATACTCTTGTCGTCAAGAAAGACACTGCTGATTGTAAATCCCGTCTCACACGAGTCGAAATAAAAAGAAGTTGCGCGACTGTATGGTGGAACATCCTGGCTTGATCCTCCTCAAGAAATGTGGTCTCCAATATATCTCGTGATTTGAACAAGTTGTCTGAGTGGGGTGTGGGTGATGATTTGTCAATCACCTATGGGAAATCTTCAATTACACTATTGATGTGTTTGGGCATCGATATTTTAACCTTTTTGGCCTGCGAGTAGTCCCATTCCATTCCAAGATAGACATGACGTTTTCCTCTGGTTACTGCAGTCCTGTAGATCTGACTGAGGTTGTATATAAGCCTTGTATTCTCGAAAGGATCAAGACAGGACATCATTAAATCATCTATGTGCCAAACAGCTGTTTGCTGATTCCCATTGTTGGTGTTGCAATTGGCAACACAGGGGTCATACAGATTGACATTGAACCCAAAGTCTTCCGATTCTTTCTTCAATTCAAGATAGAACAGGAGGGCAGATCGCATTCGCCTGTACATTGATTTGTACAATTGCATGTACAGAATTGGGGTACCCTTGCAGTCTTTTGTGACATAGCGACAATAAATTCTCGGATCTACCTTACACATTAGCTCACATAATTCTCCTTTTAATATCATGATGACCTTCTCATCAGTTAGTGTATGTAAGAACGCCCCAGGTAAATCCATGGTGGCAACATCGCGTCCTTCGTTTGCACTGATGGTACTAACAATAAACACTGAATCCGAGCATGACATGGGTGACGCGGCCTCTTCCTTCGAAATGTAGCTCCGTTGTGGGGCCCCATTGATACACGTGCGGCCTTTGATCTCACCGGAGTTCTTTTCTTTTACAAATATAATGGATGAAAGGGCTTTCTTACGTTCGTCATGTGAAAGGCTGCTCGGATCTCTTGGGTAGAACACGTTCATATCATGCATCTGTTTCATCTCTTTAATAGCCCTGGCTTTGCCGCGGTAACTGAATTAGAGCATGATGTGGCCAAATTCTTAGTCTCATCCTCATGAAGTATGATTGGCGCTTCATCCGTCCCTTTGCCAGTGAAGAATGAGTTCCCGAGGTGACCATACATCAGAGATACCGTTGGATTGTACGAAAGCATTCATCCATAACACGACGTGATATAACATGTGTTTAACCATAACATTCGGTAGGGCGTGAAACGAAAAGTCGACCTCATGCATTGGCAGCGCTCCTTCACGTGGCGAATTTTTCTCTCAATCTCACCCACATGTTCATTCCGTGATGGAGTGTTAACCTCCACTGTATCTAAAAGCTGAGCAGTTAAAGGCTCAAAATCATTATCCATTAAACAAGTTTGTACTATGTAGCTTGCCCGTCGATAAATCTTGATGGTATCGAGAAGAGCAGCTTGCAATTCCTTAATGTTGCGTTTCTGAACATGCTGTACAGTGATAAAGCAGATGCCCCGTGACATTGTAATGAGGAATGGCAAACCGCAGACAAATAACACATCAGCCACTAGAGTGACATATTTGTTGAGCTCTGCAATGGCAAGCAGCAATCGAACATATTGGGGCTCGAACTGTCTGGGACGTCGTCTGGTACTGACGCCTTTAATTCATGGTAGAGACGGTCTGACGATAGTTCAAGCATTAGAAACATCGACTTGTGTGACGGGACAGTCCTTCAATAGGGTGCGACTCACAATGCTTTGGTATTTGAGAATTCGCGTGAACTCCTCCTCACTTGGATGTCCAATCATGGATTGTGGTTTCCGTGCCTTCGAGGCTTTCTCAATCGCATCCTGAGTGAACCCTTCGAAATTCGAACGGACAGTCTGTACAAGCATGACTGAACCATCCGGAGAAGTGTGATCCATCAAATCGATAAATGGAAACCCAGTGCTTGGGCACCGTTTGAAGATGATAGGATCTGTTTCCATCTTGACCGTGAAACTTCAGCCATCCTGCGTGCTGTTGTATGTTACCTTGTAGCAATTCTCTAACGACCAAAGGGAGATGACGTTTGCGATGCCGTTTGTGTCCAACCAAAAATAATGTGGTCCAAGGAAGCCCTTCTTCCTTGATATGCTCACTCCGGCGTTTGTATGTAGAGACAAGGCATCCTTCGCTTGATGCACTCCTGTGAGATATGCCTCTGTGATCATTTGATTGTTTGTTTATGCATGTGTCCAGGTAGAGAAAATTTGGATTCAGGCCCCCCGAGCGTGTAGTATTCTCTGGATGGCTAATGGTTTGAGACAGGATAGCTCGTTCACCCAGTGACCCTCTTCGCCACAATGATAGCACTTAGAATCACCATGCTTGTTGGTCATGGGAGCGCCTTTAACATTCGTTTCTGCAGATTCTTCCTCCTTGACTTGAGCGAATTGTACCCCTTCCTCCGGTTTGGGCTGTTGGTAGGTATTAATATGCTGTTGATCCCCGCGGAAGTTGTTTAACATCCCGAGAAGAGCCTCGTAATTCTTAGGATGCTTGTCTGTACCCATGGTGTATGTGTTCTCGAGCCAGTCTTTGAGGGATTTAAACTTGATGTTATTAGCCCCACTGAGCATGAAGCATGCTTTGGTTTCTTCAGCTATCTCTTCAGTTGCTAAGAGTCGATCCGCCTCCTCAATGGCATCAGGCCTTCCAGCAGATTTGGCGATCTCTTCAGCGTGTTTCTCAATCAGACCTGGATGCACTACCATGGATCTTCCAAATTGTTCGACAATCGACTATAATGACTCATATTTCTCTTTGTAATCCTCATTGGACTGGTTGGGGCGCTGAATGTACGTACAGACGAGCTTGATGGCCATCATGTTTGCATAGTTAGATTGCTTATGCACGCCGTAGCCGCAGCATATTCTTTTCACGCGTTGTAGTAGTTGGATGGGATCCTTTGCAGCGTACATTGCCTCGTACCCACGTTCCCCTTAATCTTGCCCTGAACCGACGGAGCACACTGTCCCCACACTATGGCGAAAAGCCATTCAAGACCTTGACAAAGATCACGACGGGACTTGGCCACCAACTTGATCTCTCCCATCCATAATCGTTCTTCGATTGGATTGTTGATCATATGCCCAGGGTTGTTCAGGTCTTCAATATGAACCGGCGGTTGTGGTGCGTCCATGATAGGGACAGCCTCCATCTCAAGGGCCTCAGCCAGTCTGCCTGCTTCTGCTTTGTTGGAGCCTTGAATGTATTTGATTATGTGTTTCAAGCTCTCGGTGTACTGGGCGGCGTGCTCCGCTGGACCCTCTTCGATTTTGACGTCTTTGATGCTCTCCACCTTCCATGTGTACATCTTCTTGGGTGGCAACGGGAAAATCCCACATCCGCCGCGGCCTCCTCTCAACTGAAATCCACAGCCCGGTGGGAGCCGGCCGTCCATGCTTCTTTAAATAATGTTGATTTGTACTCCGAATCACTTTGGAACTTCAGATTATTTAAAGAAGAGATAACTACATCGCTTGTTGACCTGACTCATAGTTCACTCTGCCGCCGCTATTGGGCGCTTCCACTTTATGTCTCTTCTCATCATTGGATGCTTCAACTGTACTTATTTCTCTGATTCGATTCTTTTTGGCCGTAAGATTGACTGCAAGACTCGCGGCTTATGCCCTGCGTCTTGCGATTGATTCAGAATTGCTCATTCTTGTTCTGTCCGTTCAACACAGCAGGCATTTTCTGGACTGTAATCTCGTGTGTGCTGACATATTATTGCTCTCGTTCTCACTATGTTCCAGTTGTCTTGGATTTTGTCCACTCTGAGGCAGTACATCACTCTCATTTCTGAATCGTATTGTCCCTTGATCCCTAGATTTTGGGCTCGCCTATAATCGGCCTTTTGCCTCATGCTCATGTTGTTTGAAATCTCCGAATTCACCGGTATATACCAAGATGACAAAAAGTGAACAGATAATTCTAGATCCCATTCAGATTCAAACAAGGTATCTTGAGCCCACATTCAGAGGTTTCAGGCAGTGAACGTCTCCAAACTGATAATAATGATAACAATAATAATATTATTATTACGCTCTCGGCCGGCCTGCACAATTTTTGTTTGAAAGGATCCGACCAGCCGATATCTGTAGATGTGCTGAGGACGTAAATGTTGAATTATAATAATATTTACGAGCTATGATCTGACATAATCAACCTGATGCATGTTGAAGAGATCCGAAACATCAGAGCTCAAAAANCTGAGGACGTAAATGTTGAATTATAATAATATTTACGAGCTATGATCTGACATAATCAACCTGATGCATGTTGAAGAGATCCGAAACATCAGAGCTCAAAAAATGGATGGAAAGACTGCAGAATAACGTGACTAAAACATCGTCCCCCCGTCTCTGAAACTGTCGGAAGGAGAGTCAGAGACTGTCCAGTCCCAAAGGAAACATCCTTACCAAAGGTAACGCGCCGTTTAGGGAAGATACCCTGCTGGAACTCCTCTGGGGTCAGAGAAGACCAGATGGAGTAATAAAGTAAGAGATTCCAGGAGGATAAATGTGCTGGAATAGCATGTTTGTAGACTAAAAAATTGGAGAGAGAAACCATCATGCAGTCGCGACACCGACGGAAGTGTGCATCATCCTTGATCTCCTTTGTGAATGTACTGGCATTAATGACACCGGGGATATGTTTGACAATAATAGTGCCTGCTTGGGTTTCTTTGCGAACTTTCTTTTTCTTTGTGGACACAATTTTCGTGTAGATTGATATGTTTAGTGCCTTTATTTGTCACTGTAGCGGACCAGTCAGCACTGTACTGTAGGAGGAGATGAAGGTGACCGATGGAGCAATATCTGGGCAGGTACACGTCGACAACCAAATCATACAACCCACTACTGCTTGGTAGCACCTGGTCCACTGCTTGAGGTCAGGTTTGTTGGGGTCCGCCCCGGGGATGGAGTCGATTGGGATGCCAGAGCGGTAGGGAATCATGTTAGGGATAGGGGAGGAACTATCCATGGCAAAGCGGTGGGCAATGTACTCAGTGAAAGCTGACTGACACAGGTGCACGGAGAGATGACCATCTGGTTGCCGTTGCCACCAAAAGGCGGAACCCAAGAAATAATTGACAGTACCGATGAAGTCAATAGGGACCGGGCACGTGCTCATGGCCTGCTCAAACCGCTCCTCCTCCAGTGGATCAGAAGAGTAATAGACGAAATCGTCGATGTAAATCCCAATGTATACCTTGGCCCTGTTGGGGTCATTGGCCGGATCAGGGAACATGGTGCCAGAGGAAAGGCAGGGGTCATGGGAGACGGTGTAAGCCCAATACCATGGAGGATCTTGGTGATCATATTGTACAGTGTCAAGGAGAGCACCGGATGCTGTAGAGGGTCTTCTGGAGAAGCCAGAAAATACCTTTTGCATGATCAGGGTCACCGACAGGAGGCCGCACCGCACAGAGTTTGTCATCAGGGAGAGGGGTGTTACAGAACGCGTTTTTACAATCCCCCTGGCGGAGATCACATTTATTGCGAACGGCGACGAGGAGGCAAAGGGAGCTATACTTCAAAACCGGAGCGTAACATTTCGATTTGCTATAGATACGATCCTCGTGATTGCCAAGGACTACAATGCAGGACTTAGTCCGAAGGGGGTGCTTGTCTTATCATGCTTAACAAGAAGGACTGCCATGGTGGGGAGGGCCTGGGGAATCCGACTGGACTTTTTGAGGATGAGGTACTTGCCCTTGTCAATGCATCGGTAAACATCTGACGACTGTAAGCCGTCCTTCTCTTCCTTGTAGGAAGCTGTCCAAACGTCACAATCGGGATTCGAAAGATGTAGGGCCTTAGTCAGGGAGGTTGAGCACGTGGTAACAAGGTTCCGAGCAGAGACGTGAGCTGCTGTTGGGAAGGCGGAAGTAGTCCAAGGCCTCAACCAGGAGCTGATGGTAGCATGTCCAGGGAAGAGATAGTCATCGTTGACAAGAGATGTCCATGTTTGCACAAAGTCTGGTAATGGCACCGACCATGCGACGACCTTGGAATTTGGGTGCCGGCGGGAAGCGAAGATGAACTCGCCGGATTCCGAAAGTTGGAGGAAGCCGTGGTGGAATGACCCTTCGTGGTCGATCCTAATTTTACTACCGTCTTGAAAAATATGCGATAACTGATCAAACACCGAGGACCCCCCTGAAGGGGGATAGCGCTGGGGGAGGAGGTCAGAGAAGTCACATTCACAGGTAGTGCCGTTGTCAAGGCGGACAGCGTATTTTGTAGGAGCGGAGTCACAGTCAGCCTCAGTGTGTTCGGGAGAGGAACAAGTGGGACGTTCAAAATTGATGAACCGAGAGGACCAACCGTGTACCAGGAGGACATGGCTCAGGCACTGGATCAGTGTTGTTGCGTAGTAGATCTCAGAGCATGCCTCCATCAAAACGGATGGTTTTCGGAAAACAGGAGACACGGAGGCGTGACTCATCAAGTTTGAAGACAGAAGGACGGTAGTAACGTTTTGTGATCGAGTTGAAGAAGGTGATTGTGTTAGTGCTGTCATCGCGCCCCACAGCAATACGATCCATGGTCTGGGATTGCATCTTGGAGGAAGATTCATCGAGACCGTCATGGGGGAAGAACCCAATGGAAAAGAGTTGGAACCAAGTGCTTGCATCAGGTTTGACACCGTGAACCATCTCAAAAGGGGTGCACAATTTGCGGTTTAGTCGACCAGGAGTCTGATGGCACATAAGGACGGCGTGCTTCACTGCAAACCACCAGAACTCATGGCCGACCTGTTTTTCGGTGATGTACGAGCGGGACATTCAAACGATTGTTTGCCAAGTGCGCCCAACAAGACCGTTGGCACTTTGATGATGTGAGGGAGCAGCAATGACTTGTGCGCCGTGAGCTTTCATCCAGCAGAGCACGTCCCCACCTACCAACTTCCGATCAAAGTCGCAGTGCATAACAGTAGGAAACCCACCTGCAGCGACCTTAAAGTCTGTGAGGGCCTGAATGATGTCTTTGGAAGAGACCCTATGGAGGCCTAAGATCCAGCAGTAGCAAGTGGCCCCATCCACCAGGAGGAGCGCGTACCAAAACCCCCCAATAGCCAAGCAATCGCCTAAGACGATGCCAAAATATACCTTGCCGAGAAATCGACATGGAGTCGTGGAAGGTCCGCCTCGAGCGGCCTTGCGTATGGTGGTGTAATCCCCAAGACTAGGAGGAAATTCGCCACAGTGGAGAAGCCGGGCATTGGAGGAGGACAAGGCAAGATGCCCATAATTACGAAACTGGCGGCCACCGAAGATGCGATGGAGGGCGAGCTCGCTAAACAGAGTACAACGTTCGCCAGGCCCGGCAGTGTTGGCAGCGGGGACTGGTGGGAGATTGGTAGGATTGGAGTGATTGGAGTGAATGGCAGGTAATGCACGGGGAGATAGGGGGCGCCAGCAGAAGTCATCGGGAGGAGGGGAGGTAAAGGTGTCGAGGAGAGGGGCCAAAGGGAGTGGGGCAGCGGAAGTCTGAGAGCGGGTTGTAGCACGTTGGGCACTGCATCGCCGAGGAGACTGACAAGGTTCCTTATAGTCAGCTGGCAAGGGATCATCTGGACCAAGTGGAAGGTAGGAGATCAAATTGTCGACGCTATCCTCCACCGCAAGAGCGAACGGAGGGAAGAGGATTTGGCTGCCAGAGTCAAAATGACTGAAGTACCCTGACCTAAGCCATAAGGCGGATGGTTATAGATTGGTTGGAAATAAGAATTATGATTAGTTTAAGTTCTATTTCTGATAAGCACTGCGATT
>JALLPF010000124.1:0-16631 GCA_036939455.1 Cyclotella distinguenda | reverse complement strand
TTCGAGTTAATTCCTCTATTTCGAAAAAAAAAATGCATTATTAATGGAACGGATTTAATAAGTACGTACTCATACTTACTGTAAGTAGAGTGTATTCCTTAGGTAGGCGTAAGAATTTTCTTTTTTCGATCCGAACCCATTATTATTTCTAACCACAATAAACAATCGTACAACTTCACCATGAGGCACCTTCCTCTCCTCCTCCTCTCTCCCACCACAGGCTTCCTCCTCCCCGCTCGATTCAACAGACTCCCCATTCAATCCACCCTTGACAACGACAACGACAGCGATAACGATAACGAGTACGTATCAATCTAAATATCCCACGTCAGCCCGTGACCCCTCTGACGCCCTTTTTCTCCGCAGTCCCGCCGATGATCCCAACCCCCGCCGTCGCAAACGGGATGTGCTGGGACGAGCCTTCACCAATTTCATTGGGACGTCCTCTCCGATCGAACAGCAACAACAGCAACAACAACTACAACAGGAGGAGATTGTCTTTGGCAAAGCCGGAGTACTCCCCGATCTACCCAACTTTTTGACAGACCAAGATTTACTGCGTCTCGATGAGGAGCACGAAAAGCGATCGAAAGCTGCGCTGGCGTTGCTCCTCGAGGAGTTTCGAGACGGCGTCTTGGGAGACGGCGTCAGCGAGGTCGAGGCCAAAAAGATCCTCGAGTATGCTCTCGAGGAGGAGGTGAGTTCGAATTGACCTCGATGCCGTAGGTCCTCGCCATTCTACTCACCTCACCCGATTGACATCGCAGCGTGTTCAAGAGAGAAAGAGATGGAACGAACGCCGCAGCAGGGAAACACTCCAACTGTACAACGACCAGGCGGATGAAATGGTGGAGAACTCGGTGAACGAGGTACTGTCCCATGGACAGAATGCCATTCTCGAACAGGACGCGGTGGCGCGAGAAATTGTCAACGATTTCAACGCCCGTCGTGATTGGGAGAATACAGTGAGAGAACGACGGGAGGGGATTCGGGAGTACCAAACTCGGATAGAAGCGAGGGAGGAGGAAGTGATGGATCGATGGAACAGGTCGGCCACACCGAATGAGGTTTATATGGACGCAGTGGAGGCCATTCGAACCTCTCGATCGGAGAGATTGTCGGGTCCCACGTTTGGTGTCATGGGGAATAGTCTCGCGTTGGAGGGGGCTCGAACGGCGGGATTGAGGGAAAAACTGTTGGAGGACAGGGATAAGGATGCAAGAGTTTTGGCGGTGGAGTTGGGTTGCTGTGAGGAGCTAGAATTGGAGGAGTTCTTTAGGGGGCCCGAGGGGTATGGCGAGGTGAGAATGTTTGGTGAGATTGTTCGGGGGATTGTGGAGAAACGGAAGGATGATGTGGATGTGCCTGTGGAGCTCGAGAGTGGATACAATACAGAGGACGAGGAAGAAAAAGAGGATGATGATGACGATGAGGAAGACGGATTCGTAAGCGAGAGTCCCCCCGCACCCAAATTCTACTCTCCCCGAGAGGCAGCCGAAACATGGACACTCACCGCCGAAGAAACTGTGGAAGCCCATCGCCTCCTCAATCTACGTCGCGACCTCGAACGCCATCGCATCGAGACGGAACAAACGCTTACCCCGGAACAAAACTATCGCAGCCCCCAGGAAATCCAACCGCTCTTTCCCCATGTCGAAGACTCCGAACGGACGAGGAAGAGGAGAAAGGAAGAATACGCACTCGCGCTCGAGTACGGTCTTCGGACGGAGGATGGGGTGCGGCCCGACGACGAATTGTTGATACGGGAGTTGCTGGAGGGGGGAGTTACGAAGGAGAGATCCCTTCGTCTTGTGCAGAGGCTCATTGATGGAGCTGCGGATGGGGTCATACGAGATGCGTTGGGGGATTTGATACTGACGCTCTCGGAGGATGAGACGCTGGAGGATACAGCGGAGGGTCCCGAAGAATCCGTTGTCAATTTGACGAATGTATTTCAGCGCCATGCCGGGGAGGAATGGTCGGAGAGGACGGGAGCGGAGGATATGTCATCGCGGGAGACATACGGGAGTCGGAGGGATGAGATCCCCGAAGGATCGGTCGAACTGACGAAGACGGACGTTCCTCCTCCCAAGACAGCCTTCTTCGAACCCGTCTTTGACGCGAACGCAACGAGAAATGTCACCACTTCAAAACTCTTTGGAACCTACGAAGAGCAAATGTTTCAACGTTTCGCTGCAAAGGCTGGAGTCACGACGGAGGAGGAGAAGGAAGAATTTCGTCGAAACCTTGACGAAATTCGGGCCATGAGAGAAAAGGCGCGTTCGGATATAGAGAGCGAGGAGGCATTCGATTTGGCTTCGGAGAGTGCCAAGCGGGGCGTCGATATGAGCAGTCTGAATTTCGATGACGGAAGCAGTGATCAGATATTATCGCTGATTGGGAAACGACCGGCGAAGCCGACGGGTGAGTCTCGGGTTAGCCCTCTGCAGGAGGGACCGGCGGAGGAGTTGATACCCGCGACCGAGGAGGAGCGACCCACACACGAAAAGATGGAGCTCATCGTAGGGTCCGACGGGAATTTACACAAAATGGATGAGAAGCCTGATATCATATCGGCAAGATATCGAGCTTTATCCGGGGGAAAGGACGAGGACGAAGAGGAATACAGAGAGTTTCTCAAGCGAGAAGAGGAAATGCTCAAAAAGCTAGAGGACGAGTCTAATAATATGACGCCGCTGCCCGACGATTTCGACATTGATGCCTACGCGGAGGATGTCATGTCAGAAATCAAGCCAAGGCCTCAACTTCCCAAGCGGGAGGATACCATGTCGCTGGAGCAGATTCGCGAAGAGCGTCGCAAGGATATTTTATTCGGCGAGGGCGAATCGGTCTACGACAAACGACTCGAGCGGGATATCTCATCGATCACCGGTAAACCCGATTGGCTTCGGATGGAACAGGATTACCGCGGAACAGCAAGTCGAGACGCAGAGGACGATGATGAATTTGAAAGATCGGAACGTGATAGGGAGATTGAGGAGCGGCAGAAGTTGGCGGATGAGTATTTGGAGAGACAATCGGGTGGGTTCATAGATATCGCTGAGGCGTTGGGGAGACCGTATTTTGGTAGCATCGATGAACCGGACGATTACAAACGGAAGTATTCGGCGTTCTCGAGCTACGAGGCGAGGAAGGATGACCTTCTCAAGTATACAGTTCTGACTGTGGAAGATGTCATCAATGTCGTGGACTGGAAAGTCGATCCCGCATCCACCGGAGTCAATCCGTATTTAGCCCAGGTGCAAAGGCCATTCAGTGAGTATGGGGCTCTGTTTCGACTGGAAGGCTGCATCGTCGATCTATTCGGTATTCAAGCCAAGGCTTGGCAAACAGTAAGCGAGAAATTTGGCTATGACATACGATCTGAAGAAGAGGTGAGAAAGGCGTCGTTGTACACACCTATCAAGGCCGTTCGCGTAGTGTTCGGGTGGACCGATGATGTCATTGAACTGGGAGAAATCGCCACGGTTCATCGCTCTGCATTCAACGAAGCCTTCGATGCATGGCAGGCGAACGGTCATATCACTGCTGGAGCAAACGATTCCAATCGTCGCCGCCAATCCGAGTCCAAAATGAGTGACACCCCGCGGCCGAGTTCGGAAGAAATACGCTCGACTTATCAATTGGCATGGGCTGAACTGGCTCACGAAAAAGGGAAAATGCCACCCTCGGAAGAAGAAGTGATGAGAGGGCTTGCAATTCGAGATTGGGACGTTGCCATCAGAGATTCCTTCGGTTGGAACGAGTACGATGATGGGCAAATCTACGATCTCATTGTGGAATACGATTCCATTCTTCAAGAACATATAAAGGCCTTGTACCAGAAGTATGGAATTGAATATGAAGCCGAGGGGGGTGAGACCACAAACAGAAGATATCCCGATGTAAAATTGCAGCCCGGGGTCGACAGCTGGCTGTGAGTTCTGAAAACTTTGAGTGCTAGTTTCCTTCTACAACTTTGTGATTGAATCTCTTTCGGTCTCTTTCGTGACTACCGTGGTCCCAGAGACGCTCTCCACAGCGTGGACATGCCGTTTGCCATAATATCTCATCTCGAATCTTCCCAACTCGACGCCGTACTGAACGTCACCGGACTGGACAAATATTTCCCCCGTGACAAACGCGTCTCGTCGGACGATCAATACTCCGACGAACGGTCAGAAATGCTGGGTGCGGCCTTACGAGTTGAACAACGCCCCGATTGCTGCGTCGTTTTCGACAACACTCCCGCCTCGGCGAATGTGGCCCACGATGTGTTGATGAAAAGTATATCCTTCGTGAATCATTATCCGAAGTACGAGCTGCTCACCGCGGATTGGACAGTAGGAGGATTTGAAAATTTGGACTTGAGATCGATCCGAACTCTGTTCATGGAAAGGACGGATAATGTGCCAATGGAAGAGATGGATTATCGCAGTGGTCTTACGAGGCAGCAACCGATGGTTAGAACCTCATTTTGGGATGAGGGGAGTAGATGATGGAGCAGAAAAAGGACCATGGTAGGAAAAGCCGTCGGAAATGTAGAGGACAATCGACACTGCGTTCAAATGGGAGTACTACCAATGAAGGAGAGTGTAGAGGTCGAACAAACGGCAACGATTTACCACCCAACTCAACAATCGAACAGCATAAAATAGGAATAGGTGTGGTAGTTGTTCAAATACTTGCCATCAATGGACTCCCGGCTCCCGCATTGTTACCATCATAATTTGCCTAGTAGGTCTCGGACCCATTTCAAGAAGTCACAATCGAAGCGAGTATTTTGGTGTTGTTGTGGTTGAAAGTGCATCGGAGAAGTGCAACTACCTGGTAGTGGAATTCAAAAGAATATCCTCGTATCCGGAACTGTAAGAGTAAACCCTTGTTAACAAAGGGGGGCTTTTCGCCTGGATGATTGCTGCATCGTTCGGAATCTCGTGTTTGCAGCGGTCCGCGATTTTATCATTACATTTTTGATTTGGGCACGATTGCACTCAACTACTAGCACGTTATTGTAACGAAGTGTTAACGAATTCATACAACATCGAAATCTTTTATTTTACCGGAACCCATCACCTCCAGCACCACCCAGTCCGGTCAGATCGTTAACAACATGATACCTTTGTGCTCATGACCTTTCTACCTATAATTTATTTATTTACAACATTATAGGAAAATGATATATTGAAATCCGCAAAAGGTACCAAACTGTTGTGAATTTCTTGGCAATCACCCACCGGAACCATAACATCGCCCACTCATTACTCGTTGCACCCCTCGATCCCCACGCTGAATCACAGCAATAGAATCAGTAACTTGTTTGTTGTACCCTCTTATAACACCTTAGGTACGTGACATGTAATTGATATTTCGTAACTTCAAGCATTGTAACATTGAGGTCTCTTTCCACCAGTGTCTGTTCACGTTCGTATTATCCTAATTGTGACGTACGATTTGGTATTTAATATTGCGCTGCTGGATGGATATCAATTGTTTCAGTGTGGTCGCTGCGTACAGAATCATGTCGTTGTTTAAGCTCGTCACATCCTTGGGAGTAAGTAAAATTCTGCGCGACGTCCACCGAGGATGAATCGGGGTGTGGATTCAAAATCTTCTTGCCGCGTTTGTGTCACATGATGTGTGACGTGCATGGTGCACGTGGTATAATCATTTTTATCCAATCCAAGATGTTGTTGATACCCATGTCGTCGTTATATCACATTCTCATCATACCCTCCTCTCCCTCTCCACATATTATTACCGAAACCTTAGTACTTAGTACGGAAGAAGTCTTTTGAGCGAGCCTCGCCCAAACAACATACTATTAAGTTCTTACTTATACATCACAATGGGAAAATCATCTTTTCGATCCAAAAATAAGAACAACCGCTCCACACAATCTCTCCCCAAAGGGATTCCCCATCGCAGATCATCCAGCGATGCAAAAACCTCTCCCTTTGACAATGCCCTCGCCGTCAAAACGAAACACCACGTTCATAATCGAGTCGTCTCCAAACCCCGCAAAGATACCGAGCGGCAAACAACTCAACGCAATACCCGACTTGCCGCTGTACTATCTAGGGAGAAGAAGGCCAATGAATTTTTAGATCGGAGAATCGGGGAGAGGAGAAATGGTGGCGCAGATTATGGCAGGACGAATGAAGATTTCATGTTGCAAAGGATTGTGAAGGAGAGGGTACGGAGGAGTAAGAATATGTACAGTTTGGACGAGGATGGGGAGGATGACGGTTTGACTCATAAGGTAGGTGAATTGGAATAATCATCAGGTCTTCTGTCAGTTATCGAAAACTGCTGTCTCATAGTTCACCCCAAATCCATTCACCGAACTATTACAAACAAAACAACCAACATTACTCCCAAGGGAAAAACTATAGACGAATCCTTTCAATTTGGATCCTCCAACGACGTGATTCTCTCCGACAATGACGATGAAGACCTCGACAGGGTCGACACGGCGCTGCATTTCGGTGGAGGGAAGTTTGACAGGGAGAACGCACGGGAGAGCGGAGTCTACGGTAATCCCGCGGAAGTGGATTTGGGACGGGTGTACAGAAGCCGAAAGGAGGAGTTGGAGGAGAGGGTGAAGAGGAAAAAAATGGAGAAGGCTGAGAAAATCAAGAGGAAGGAGGATCAAGGTGCGTCCTCCCCTTTTTGCTAACTTCTGCGTTTGATTGTTAGATGTCTCCATTTGAAACATGGATGTTTTGGGATATTCTCTCCTCACGTTCGCGAAACCTGTTTTATCCTACAGTCGACACTTTTGAAACCATGGACGAATCATTTGCCGACTTGGCAAAATTGCTTCAATTTCGAGATAAGGAACAGGAACGGATCGAAAGATCCAAAGCCAAGAAGATGGGAAGTTTGAGTGCCGCGGATGTCGAAATGGATGATTGGGACAAGGAGATGAAGGTGCGTAGTAATGGTGCCGTTCTCCATTTCAATTAAACGATTTGTTCTTAACAAACCTGTAACGATGCGGTGTCTCGTAGGAATATTTGTTTGAAAGGAAAGTCAAGGCGACCGACCGCACTAAAACTAAAGAGGAAATTGTCAAGGAAGAAGCAGATCGATTGCACAAATTAGAAACGCGGCGATTGGCCCGAATGCATGGAGACTTTGACAATGACGATCTGTCGGATATTTCTGACGATGATGCAACTGGTGGTAGGAAGAAACGAAAGCGGGGGAGTATGAAAAAAGAGAAAGTGAAGAAGGACCATTTGAACCCTGAGGAACTGAGTGACTCCGACGAAGATGAGAAGAAGGGTGACGATGGTCGAGAGGTGCGGTTCACCGCTGATGGCCTTGTTTATTTAGACACGGAGGGAAATGTAGTCGGCAAGGTGGGTCAAGAGGGGGAGGACGACGCTGGTTCAGAGGAAAGTGGCAACGATTCAGAGGAGAATTCTCACAGTTCTGAACATGAAGGACACGATACGGCGGACTCCGTTGACGAGATATCGTCTGCCGATAGCGCCGACGATGAAAGCGGCGATGAATCGGTAGATTCGCCTCCAGAACTGACCAAAGGCATCAAAGTGCAGGGCAACTACCGTGCGAAAAAGCAGTACCGTGGGAAAGAGAATTGGTATAATGGTGTCATTACCGCAGTCCGCACGGACGATGATGGGAATATGCTCTACGACATCACATACGACGATGGGGATTTCGAGGAAGGAATGATCAAAGCCAACGTAAGATTGTTACCAAAGTCAAAAGAAGAGTTGGATGAGGAAAAGGCAAAAACCGACGTTGTGTCAATGGCCAAGAGGAGAAAGCAGAAGGCAAGAACAAGAGCCAAGTGAGTCGACTTTGTTGATTGTTTCGTCCCGGTTGTTGATCTTGTTGACACTGCTGGTGTGCAGATTTACGTGCATTGCCCTCGAATATGCAATGCTTCGAGATGAAAGATGCGTTCTGCTTCAATTCATCTCTTGCGTTTTCTATGCTTCACCATACATTGTAAATGTGCCTCATAGTACCCTCGGAAATGCATTGTGGTGTTTGCCATCTTTCATTGCTAACTTTTGACCCCACCTCCGTGTGTCTCCAAGTGCACTAACATTTTTATTACTTTTGTTGCTCCTGCGTGATAACAGAGTAGCGATGCCATTCGTGTTTGAGGTGCCAACGACGCTGGAAACATTGCATGACATGATTGCTAGACATGCATCCACTGGTGCTGACGTTTCCTTGATCATTCAGCGGATTCACGCCACAAACTCAGTCCGTCTCAATCACAAAAATAAAGAGCGCATGCAAAATTTTTACGATGTCCTTCTAAGGCGTTTCATTGCTGTTGGTGATGAAATATTCAACTCTGGAAACGGAGGTCCGGATCTCGAACGTTACAAACAATTGGATTCTATTACGAAAACGATATATTCCATGTCTCAGGATTCTCCAGATTGTGCTGGGGCTGTGTGGAGCCGTCGGTTGGGTGTCTTTCAGAAAGCCCTAGCAAAACGCCTTCGAGACGTTGAAGTGACTCCATTGGGCGATGCATGCATAGGGGAATTCACCGCGTGGCCATCAACCGGAATGTTACTCTTAATGAGAGCTTTGCCTCAAATATTTCCATCCACTGACAGAAGGCATGCTGTTGTAACTCCAGCATTATTATTATTGGGCCAAATAGTAGCACAGACGCCGGTGAAAAGTCGATATGATATCATTATGGGATTGTTCTGCTCGGGACTCATGTTAGAGTACACCAGAGACGCCAAACGATTATCCCCGGAAGCAATAGCTTATTTAGCTAGTGTCTTGAGATTGTTTGCCGATGATGTTGAGTCCTCGCTGTCAGACAGTCCTTTACCGAGTCTTGGTTTTGGGAACAAAGCCTTGGGCTACGCCTTACGGAAGCAGCTCAGTGTCATGCAAGACAAGGATGCCCGGACTCTCTCGCTCGAAAAGTCGAGCATTCAGAATGACAACGTTGCATGGGCGATTTTCAATTTCGCTCTTCACTTAATCAAGAAAGCCTTCGTTATATTTGGGACATCAGAAGGCTCCGAAAGAGAAATATTTGCTGAAATTATGAAATCTTTACTATGCTTTGATGGAACGAACAGGAGCCTCTCCCTCCCTCTCTCGATCAGAAACGAGATTGCTGAAATAGCCAGAATCGCAAGCGCGCTTGATGGTCCACGCGCACCTCTTCAACGTCGAAAGGCTGCCACGGCAAAGGAGTTGGCAATCAAGACCTATGCACCACGGATGGAGGATCCAGACAGATATAGTATGTCGAAGGACAAAGGGAAATCCCAACTTCAAGCAGAGCATGATCGTCACAGACGTGAGTACAAACGTGAGCATAAAGCCACCATGCGAGAGCTTCGTCTTGACAGTGCTTTCGTTGAAAACGAGAGACGAAAGGCGAAGGACGAGAATGACAAACAGGCACGGGAAAAGCGCCACAAGAATTTTGCTTGGATGGAGATGGAGCAGGCTACCATGAATCATCAAGTGAGACTTGGAGGAGGGCTTTTGTCGGGAGGAGGAATAGGTGCAGCAAAGCAAAAGGCTAGAACAGGAAAGTTGGGAATTAAGAAGGGAGGCAAGTTGTAACTTCGCGCGATTGCTGCATCATATTAATCTAACTTTGGTGTAAGAAAATATCTGCCCGACTGTTACATAATACCATCAGTTTTATTGAAAACAATAAATTATCAGAAATCTCTACGCGACTTTCGATTCATTCGTTTCACCGAGGTAGGCACCAGAAATATCCTTCCCGCCATACATACCGTCGATAAGGTCTTCATACGTTTTGATGACGACATCTGCGTGATATTGAAAAGGGAGAGAGAAAAGAGAGTTGAAGGCATTGTAATCTCTGGAACGAAGGACATTCGGTAGAGTATCTTCTTACGTCGTCGAATTGACATCTTGGGGGTTATCATGTTATTCGCTGCTGTAAATGGTGCGACAAACGCCCATGCCCTAGACGATTTCAGATAAGTAAGTTAGTTGAACTAGTATTATTCTGATTTCAAATATTTCACTCCAACTCACATTGGAATCTCAAATTTCTTGATATTGTAACAGTTGAGCTTGATTTCGGCGGACATCAACCCCTTTACTCTAGAATCATTAACCAAAACCTCTTCCGAAACATTATGTGGTATACTCAACTCCGATCGCACTGCCAACCAATCCGGAACGACCAATGCCACGTTGTATGGACGGTTCGCTCCGCAAATCACCACTTGACTGATGAAGCGACTCATTCCAACGGCTTGTTCAATGGGAGCAGGGCAGACATATTTCCCATTCTCGAGCTTGTATTGCTCTTTGATACGTCCTGTCACTGCTAAGAATCCGTCACTGTCAAGCGTCCCCAAATCCCCGGTGTGGAATCTACACAAATACTGTCAGCCGGCTGCAATTCACAATCGATTTCCCGATCATTTTCGATGAAAGAACTTACATTCTTGTTTCCCCATCAGCAGCTAAAGATATCACTTCATTTGTGGCAGCTGGGTTGTTGTGGTAGCCTTGACAAAGGAAAAGTAAGAGACAAATGAGGACACTAGACACGAACTATGGTGTGAGGATACGAAATCATCTCAAGGATTACCTTTCATCACATTTGGACCGCTTGCATCAAGTTGGACAAAAACTCCCAAGTCAGTGATTCAAATGACATCATGGTAAATAAATGAAAGGATATCCGAGTCTCACCTGCAACAAATTTCACCCTCTGTTCCTGCTGGCACAGGATTTCCTTCGGGGTCCAAGATATGAACAGTCACGCCTTTCAAAACTTGTCCTACGGCACCGGCCTTGCGCCGACCCAGTACATTCATGGAAATTACTGGCTACTCAAGGTAAACGCATCGGAAAAGAGTTTTGTGAACGTCCCTATGAGCCTGGGACATGTTGGCTAAGAAAAAAAGCAGACTCACCGAGGTCTCAGTCAACCCATATCCCTCGCAGATCGGAATACCGACTGCATCCATGAACTCGATTACTAACGACACAGAGCAGAGGAACATCAAATAATCAAATCTTCCTTCAACGAGAGACACGTATACTGATTATTCTCACTCTCTTTCGGACACGCCGCGCCAGCAACGAACCCTGCGCGCAATTTCCCTCCAAACCGCCCTCTAATCTTTGAAAGCACAATTTCATCAAGCAAGCTATACTTCCATCCATCCAAAAATCCCAAGGGGGATGCCTTGTCGCTCAAATGTGCGGCGTTGGCCCTTCCCAATCGCAATGCCGCTCTCATCAGGGTTCTTTGTATTGGACTAGCTTGATTCATTGTGTTGATGACTCCGTCGTGAACTCTTTTGTAGAGCGTCGGTACTGCAAATCTTTTAATTCATGATGAGAGTTAGAGTTAGGGACCAATACAACAGGTGTTTCAAAACCAAGTAATGCATTTCTCAACCTTACAGCAGAGTGGGTTGAACATGTTGAAGATCCTCGATTATGTGTGGAATTCCTCGGCTTATTCCCATGGATGCACCCTGCGAGAGAAGACACCATAGCTCGCAAGTCTAAAAATGAAAAATATACAAATTCGACGAAACTGAAACCCAGACAGCATTATATATTATGGTGAGAAGGAATAATTATACTCACCTGACCATACGAATGAGCCCAAGGTAAAAAAGCAAGAGAACGATCAAGAGAGTGAACGAAATCCGATGGATCAACGACCATATCCCTTCCAGCTTTGATATTTGACACTTGATTACTGTGCATCAACTCCACTCCCTTTACAATTTAAATCAGAGAGTTGTAAGCTTAAAAAACTATGATGGTTCACATCGTCAAATGTGAAATTTCATTCATGCCGTTACCTTGGGCCTACCCGTAGTCCCACTGGTATAAATCAAATTAGCCAAATCCTCGTCCTTCGGTTCAACAGCTTCGCAGGGATACTCGTTTTCCATCATATTTGTCATCATCCTCTCGAAGGAATTCGGCTCATCGACGGGACAATCCAAACAGATGACGTCCTTCAGCAACGGTGTGGAGGGCATAACCACATTTTTGACTTGAGAGTAAATGGTTTCGGAGGAGGTAATGAGAGTATGACATTGGGAGTCGTTGAGGATGTGTGCCCAATCCTTCGGAAGTTGAGCTGTCGGTAGATCACATTATGTAATGTTTGGGTAAATGTCAGTTACATGACTTTGATTCAAGGATTTGCATGGCATCCCTAATCAATTAAGAACTTTTGATTTACCTTCGTACATGGGCACCAGTGTGGCGTTCAATGAATACGTTGCTGCGGCAACAGTAGCCCATTCGTGACGATTGTTCGAGATGATGCCTACCTTACAATACGGCGTCACACCTATCCAGTATCATAAATTATATAACGATGTGATATAATGCGAATCAAAGAGTTGGCCAACAAATTGACAGGGTCGGTCACACAAACACAAATCTTCAATAAACACATTTCATGTCAGCGGCAGATGCTGTCCTCACCAACATCTTTCAGCAGGGCGCGACACAAATCGACCCTCTTCCCAAACTCTCCATACGTCATCCATCGAAATGATCCGTTTGTGAACGTTCCGAAGAGATGACTGTCATGATATGCAGCGACGGCATTGCGATTCAGTTCGTGGAGGGTACGAAATTCGAGGAAATCGGAGGATAGTCCAGCAGATGAGGCGAGATGTCGCTTTGTGGAATGATGTAGTTTATATCGGATGGCTCGTGAGACCAGAGTCATTGGAATGAGGCTGGGACGAAATGGTAAGCTTTTCGTAATAATTCAATCGATTCGAAACTTTCGAAATTCGGTTCAACTGAACGACTCTCTTCTTTTTCACAACAATAATATAACGCGAACAACTGCACGCCTATAGATGATTTGCCTCCTCCCATAAAAGTCGACGCTGTCAGGAGTCAGAACAATTGCAAATTCACTACTTACAAGTCTCGCTTGCATCCTTTTGCTACTCCTCTCTAGTAGTACTGATACCTGATACCTGTCCACGGTGCAGGACGGCACTCGTCTTCTCAGAGTTGACACCGATTGGAAGGTAAAAGAATGATTTGGAGTATTGTGATGTTTCAGAAGATACCACAAAAAGATACCTTGGGGGCAGTAGGAGTCGGATACGTGCCGGTCATCTTTTGGGTGGCCACTGTCAGCCATAGTTGGTAGCAACAGCAGATTCCTATATCTCCACCTGGATGTATGGCTTTCTGCAGGGATCAATAACAACATGTTAAGGGAATTCTGCATAATTATCACCTCGGTGATGGCATGCATCGTACCATCGCTTCCCTATATTCCGGCGAAAAGAGTGTGGCGAAACGATGCCATTAATTGCAGAACACAGCGTGCCTTTCTGGTTTCAAGCTACACGTTTCCAATTAACGCCGGGCGGTGCTCTCCTAAGTCTCCTCGACCACAGGACCCAAAAATAAAATTGGCCGAATCAATTTACCAAGAAACATCCAAAGATGAATCTTCATGCACTCGATCGATGTCAGCAGAAGACGAAACCGCCGTTGCCCTCAAATTCTCCAAGCTCCGTTCCCTCGGTATCGACTATGGCCTCTCCCGCACAGGACTTGCCGTTACCGCCGGTGGTTATCATCCACGCCCCCTCGCCATTTTATCTGGACACACTCAAACTCTACATGGGGACCAAGTTCGATATAACAATACTAAACTCTGCAACGCCATTGTTGCCTACGCAGTGTCCGAACGGGTCAGCAATCTAGTCATTGGTCTGCCCCTGCATAAAAATGGGTCGGTGTCGGATCAATCAATCATCACGCGTCAATTCGCCGTAGAGCTTCTGGAATGCGTACGCCGAGAACGAGGACGCAGTCTTGATGTCACACTGTGGGATGAGAGATATACCTCCAAGGAGGCAGCGAGTAGGATAGTGGGGGAAGCCATGGCGAGGAATAAGAGGGTTTCCGTGGCCGATTTGCTGCTGGACGACGAAGCTGCGTGTATTATTTTAGAACATTATTATCAGATTTTGGGGAGAGATGCAGAATCAGTCAAGGTTGATGCAATGGTGGAGGAGGAGTGGGTGAAAGAGTATCAAAGGAAGTTAGAACAGGAGAGGAACAAGAGGAGGGAATTGATGGATAGTAGGAGCAAACTGGTAAATGCCAGGAGAGAGATGATTGAGAGGAGTAAAATTTTGGAGACAGTGGGAGGAGTTTGTTTTGATAAGAAGAAACGGAAAAAGAAAAGGTGATAACATGAAATATAGATAGTAAAACGTTGAGGAACTTCCATTTTATACTTAGAGAACATTTTGAGATATTGAAGTGATTTTGTATGCCGCAGCCAGCAGTAGAAAATAATATTATAATAAAAAATAGCTGTGAGCAACGTCGTCGACGGAACAAAAATTAATCAGAGATACTTCATCCTGCCAGTAAAATGTGGAGATGAGGGGAATCGAACCCCCGACTTCATGTATGCGAAACATGCGTTCTACCACTGAACTACATCCCCAACTATTTTTGGTACATAGTGTGTCGAATTAAAAATTATAATGCGTCGCGTTTACATCATACTTCCGGAAGTTGATGCGTTATTTATTCTGACGCATAAGTATCTTTTATACTTTTTACGATGTCTGAATGTTTGACTACTTTGTCTGTGACACCGGGCGGTCAAGCCATCATCACTCCACAGAAAAGCGTAAACCTACGTCAACCATTAAATTTTCATTCCGATCATTGGAATGGAATGTCAAAAGTGTAATCAACCAAACAATGATTTAGTGGTCACTTCAGAATAATGACAAAGTGAATTATCCACCAACTGCTTCAAGACCATTCGCTACTTCTACAGGTGTATTATTGACTATTGACTGTAGCTATTTTTCTTTTGCGGAAATGAATTCCAAATTCGACGATAAAAAACACCCAGGGTCCCCACAACATCACCGACCCATTCCCAGCCCCTCCAAACCCCACCCCGCCGCGATGATCGGACGGCCAATGTCGCATGCCTGGCTCGCGGCCCGAATGTTGCAAAACACAGACTCGAACAATGGAAATGGAGGCGATATCTGCCTCTCTCACTATCCCACCACACACCTGCCAAAATTGACCGTGGAGGAGATGAGCAGGGCATTTCGTCTCGTAGAGCAGTTGGGACGAGAGTGGGACACGGAAGCCAACGATGGTGGTGTCGACAACGACCTGGACGCCAATGCGGAGCAGGAGCTGGAACCATTTTGTACACACCATTATACCGTCGAACGATATTCTTCACATTCTTCTCCGCGGATTAGGGATCAGATCAATCGAATTCTTTTCGCGTGGTATCAGTTCGATTCGTTTCCACGGGAGGTTGTTGCACGTACTTATCGGAATTTGAGCCATGTGGATGTTCGGCAGAATGGTATGTGGAAAGTTTCAGTTCTGTTTGTTGTACTGTTCATCGGATGAGTTATTGTATCAAGTCATTCCTTTGAGGGTTCGTCTTCATGTCAATTAAAATTCTCACATTATTTGGTATACGCTATGCCCTCCTTACATCTACCAATCGACAAAACAAGCATCCTTGACATGCATCGAGTCCATAATTCTGCAACTCCCAAATCTCTCTTCTCTCAATCTAAGCGATTGTCCGAATCTGCTCACCCTCACCCCACTAGCGCATGCTCTCGGCCGTGGTTCGCCGGCATCGGACAACAATGAAAGTGATCTGCCACATCCACCGATTAATAGACGTCATCTCAACCTACGACATTTATGGGTACGGGGATGTAATCTCTCATCCATGTCACGGAACGATTGGTCTCAAGTTTTTGACGCCTTATCGAACTCGGTGGGGCCATTGGAGCGATTGACGTTGAGTCGTAATCAGATGACATATTTGCACAGTGGAATTGGAAAGCTAGAGAGTTTGAGCTATTTATTTGTGGAGGATAATCAAAGCATGGACTGTGAAGGACTTGCACCGAGAGGTGATGGGTTCGAGATTCCGATGGAATTGGGGTGTGAGTGTGCTCCAATTTCATTAGACTCGACGTTTAGCCAACCAATCTCTCACGTCCTTTCTTTTATAGCGTTGGCGAATTTAAGATTTGTATCTCTCTGCGGAAACAATATCGTGCGTCTGCCACGAACAATGGGCAGGCTAAACACAAGCTGTGACGTTCATCTGCATCGCAACCCTAATCTAGTTTACCCTCCTGCGCCACATGCGATGAGTGTAAAGGCTATGCGGGAATACTTTCATCGAGAGAGAATGGTTTTGTTCGGCGGCATTGTGTTGTTTGCGCCCTATGTGAAAAACGCCAGGTTCCGAGCGAATGAGAGACTATATCGACCGGGTGGAATGGGGTATTTGATTTGTAAGGACAGGTTTCATGAGACAGTGAGGATCAATTCGATGTCTTTGAGGCAGATTGAATATTGAAGGAGCTAAGGAACGTGGGCGTACAAGGTATGAAGCAGCTAAAAGAATCCACATTCAACGGGGTATCGTAGCAGTCACGATAGCTCTGAACTATTTTGGTAAATTATGTATTTATCTAGTAAATGCGGGCGCAGATCAACACCTGCAATGCGAGTACCAAATTCCTACGTTGGTAGAAGATAAAATAAAAAACTATTTTTCTTGAAAGGTATTATAACGACGTATA
>JALLPF010000123.1:0-16479 GCA_036939455.1 Cyclotella distinguenda | reverse complement strand
CTTCTACTCTAAATGTGTAGTAAATCGAGAAAGCGACACGAACACGCCTTAAACCCCTATACGCCTTAAACCCCGACCTAGACGGTATAAGTACCTATAAGTAGGTAGGTTTACCTTCACGTAGATCTGTGTACCTTACCTAGAGTAGAGGTAGATATAAGTACAAACCCAAACAAAAAAATGGGAATTGAGACTCATCGAGACACCCAATCCAGGCTATGATTTCGGCAAACATGCAATTGTCTCTCTTCACCCTCCTCCTCACCCTCATCCACCCTTTATCACACCTCCCAACCCTCTCCTTCGCCCAACACGAATCCTCCCATGAACTCTCCGAGCTCGACGAACAATTCCTCGAAGCCGCATCCAATCAAGACATCCAAGCCGCATCCGCGGCCTTGAACGCGGGAGCCGACATTAACGCCCGTTCGACTCGGGGTATGCAAACTGCGCTTATGCAGAGTGTATTATTTGGTAGGGAGGAAATGGTCAAGTTTTTGTTGGAGAAAGGTGCTGATACGTAAGTGTATCGTATTTTATTTCGGAGAGGACGGGTGATTGAACTGGAGGAATGTTCGATATTCGAGTTTTAAATTATGAAACATTGTCGAATTCATTTCATTTAGAACGATTCCGGAGCGTGATGGATACACGCCGATGGTGAGCAAAAATCGACACGGACACCAGTGTAAAATGATTTTATTATTAGATGATCGTCATTCTAATATTGACGGGAATCAATAATCAATACTCGCGATTCCAGCACGGGGCAGGCTTTCAGGGTCGTGCGGCCATCGCGGACATGTTGAGAATACATGGAGTCAGTTTAAGAGATAAACACACCGATGGGTTTGAACCTGCTGGTAAGGTGGACAACGTACTGAAAATTTCCTCAACCCATGGCGCTCGTGAGCCAAAACTGATGTCACACCTTTTCGTTTGAATGATCTTCTGCAATCATCATCCTCAGTTCGGTCATGTTGGGGGCCTGAAGATAGGCACACGGACACTGTGAAATGGTTCTTGGACAACGGCGTTCCTTTGGAAGATATCTATGATACGTGCATAGCATCGAGTCATAATCCTAGGACGAAAGCGTTACTTGAGGAGAGGAAATCAAGGATCGACGAACTTTGAAGCCGTTTACGAGTCGTTTGATTTGGGGATGGTTCAAATAATTCAGTAACGAGTATCGTTCTCATAAGAATACTGCTCAGTCGTCTGAAAGTCGGTGTGAGGACAACATCGTTTCACAACTGAGGGGATGTGAATCCTCATAGAATTCGTGGGTCATATGTTAATAATAGAACGCAAAGGACCGAGAGTGTCTATAAACGATGATTTATGTTACCTCAGCACGAGTTAAATGAGTTCGGCATTCCTGCACATCCCTGACAGATACCCTAACAAGCCGGGCAAATAATGTCTGCAATCATGGTTGCGATCAACTCTGCCGCGTCGATCCAATGGAAGACGAAATGCAACCAGACAAAATATATTTGATAGGGCAATATTTACTCGTCCCATCCGGCCTCTGAGGTGGCAATAACATAAGAAGCAACATTGGCAATGTCCTCGTCGCTGAGACGACCCCCAAATGCTGGCATGGCATTCTTTCCGTTGGTGACTTGCATCATGACGGACTTCTCGTTCCTGCCACCGGCAAGGTATTGATCGAGGGCGGCCTTCTCCAGGGTCTTTTCCGGCATGATGACGTTCTGTCCTCCGGCGTGGCATGCGGCGCAGTTGGCGTTGAAAATTTGCTCACCGGCACCAACATCGGCGGCAAACGCCGGGGAAACGGCGACTCCAACGGTGACCGCCGCACCTGCTACAGCGGCCTTCACAGACTGTTTCACGAATAGAAGAGTTGAGTTAATGAAGGTGAGATGGAGCATGATGTGTTGTCAGCTAGAGAAATTAGACAATGAGGGAGTACCCTAACTCAACACAAACAACATCAACTCACGGAAGGAACCTCGAATTGCTTGGGGACAGTCCAGGCAGAGGCGGATGCGACAAGGGCGGAAACGAGGAAGGACTTCATCTTGTGAATTTGACAGTGCGTTCGTCTCTTTTTATGATGACGAATTAATGTTTTGGCTCGTGCTGAGGGCATGTTGATGGTTGCCTGACACAGGCTCAGTGAACGAAGGAATTTTACGTGTGTCAGTGTTTGATTGGATTCCTACGTAGAATTTGCAACGAGTTCAACATGAAGATTCTTTGGGAGACAAGGTGTGTCCAATCCAAACACGAAAGACGGTGCTTTATGAAGCACGTAATGAAGTTGTGTCCAAGACAACGATGGACACGAAAATACAGTACTGCAGACACCAACATCATGAGCCACTGGATTTGCCTCCGCGGAGACTTCCACCTCGGCGTCGCATAGGTCGAGGTCGCGCTATTGTCAGCCTTGGGTTTGATTCCCTAGATACGCATGGATGTTCTCAAATACGAACGGTGCGATTATTTGGGATATTGATTGTGCCTCAGATACCTTGTTTTCTTCGTCGGAACGAAGGAAATTATCCAGGTAGAATAGAGCGATGTTTCCACCAAATCAGGCCGAAAGTTTGGCAATCAAATATCGATGTGTTCAAAGAGACGAGAAGGAAGATAATAATGAGCGATAAAAGCGAATGCAAAATGCAAGGCGACTGGTCTTCCACATCCCTCAGCGCGCATTAATCGCGTTTAGGGTTGAGGTCCCTCGACAATCTGCCTGTCAAGGGTGTACCGGTGCAATTGACCAAATGAAATCTATGGCTTCGCCATGGTAGCTTTCCAGGAAAGCTACGATTGTCTCAGGTCAGGGGAAACTCGGCTGGCGAGGGTCAAGGGTATTCAATAGGATAGAGGGCTAAACATTATGCCCATGAATAATACTCATGGCGGTCCGCTTGGCTGGAATGACATATTGCGGGCACCCTCCGCTTCATCATTCGCAATGTGAGAGAAATTTAGGTGGGGGCAGACTATGTGAAACTATCTGATTAATTTTCTGCACATAGAAAGACGGGGATTGGGAGAAGAAGAAGACGTCCCGGGTGGAGAAGTTTGGTAGAATTTGATAACTTTGCAGGGCTAGGCTTCGAGGTTGCCAAATTACGTGTGAGACAGTCGATAGTAGCGAATGTAAATGGCTCAATAATGGGCAATGTATAATATGTTTGACGACTGCGGGAACGGACGAGTACTTCATACTCTTTGCAATAAATGCTGAAATATGAATCAGGTGTTGGTCATAAAGACATACATTTATGTTATTCATCATTCAAGAAAGGGAACCAAGACGCACATTTGTATCACGGAGCAAATGCAGTTTATTGAATAATACTCGCTCCCGATGCGTGCGTTCCAAATAAGGGATGTGAGACTTATGCAGCAAACCACGATAGGTAGACTTCTCATATAATAAGGCTTTCAGGGCTACACTGAATCTAGGGGATAAAGCAGATTGAACTAAGGCAGAGAAAAATCTCATTGTGTCGGTTTCAGAGTAGGATTCTGCCGTAAAAGTGAGAAAGTCCAATGACACAGCGATGAGAAATCAGAAATTCGAGGGAGGTATATTATTTCAAGATATCCAATGTCGTCATGATATTATCACAAATGGCTGATTTATCAACTCAAGCAGGCCCTTTGACAGACGGGTTGGATTCTGGAATCATACGCACGAAACAAGAGGTATGCACTGAATGAATAATGATCTTTTTAATGAAATTTCCGACAACTAGCACCAAGAAATCATGCCTCCCCTTTGTAGGAGTACGCGAGGGAGCTTTGGTATTGTAGGCTTACCTAGTTGATGGCTTGAGGGAAGGGTTTTCTATTTTTGACAAGGGTCGGCCGTAAGATAGAGAGCAATTGAAGGAACCGTGCTTGTGGTACGAGGAAGTGTTAATCCTAACAAGAAAGTAATAGTTATTTCATGTCTTCTACATTTACATCTATTGATCTCAGAGAAACAATTTTCGAACTCAAGAGAGTACAAATATTGAACAAAAATGTCACATGATTCTTTTGTGGGACTAATCCATAGAATAAATCTCGATCGATCCTGCCAAGATTCCTCCACTTCCACCGCTGTAATCCGGTGCGCCAACAACCAACCCAACTGAAGAGAACGACAATGATGTGCCGAAAGCTGACTCTTCTGATCGGTTTGATCTAGGCCATATACTGCTTTGACGAGATGTTCTTTTGTTCCACAGTCGAACCACCCCTGTTGTCCCCGATCCATTCAAAGATCCGGTCACTCCTCCGCAAGCGAACAAACTTCCATCTCTAGATATAGCCGCAGAAGAACCCAAACGTTCATCTGGCGATTCACCTGATATCGTCGTTTTTAATCGCCATTGGTTGTTACCAGGGTTTCGATAGATTTGACACGAACCAGCAGATTCAATGATTCCATTATCACCACCTGTTCCTTTTGATCCTGTTACCAAGTATTGACCATTCTCAGACAGGGCCACTGATGTCCCTAGGACATCTTCTGATGAAAGACCAAATATTTCACCAACAAGAGTCCACTCCGACCCACTTATTAAGTAAACTGATACCTGTCCCGCATTACTGGCTCCACCGCGGTTTGCAGCCTTAGGGTTGCCAACAGACATGACTGTACCGTCTATATTTAACGACACCGAGTAGCCCACGGCGTCTGCCTCAATACCTTCAATTTCAGACCCATATTGCACCCAGGTAACCTTATCATACTGATACGTGAGAACAGATCCACCACCCTTTGATCCTCCTTTTGGACTTCCCATGGCGACAATTTTTCCGTCCCCCGATAATGCCACTGCCCACCCTGCCCTACCTGACTCCACTGGACCAACTATTGTATTTCCAAGTTGCACATACTTAGAGGTTGGCTTGGAATATACGCGTATCGAACCTAATTGATTGTTTTCAGATCGCGACCCGATTACGAGGACACTGCCGTCATCCTGTGATGTCAGGAGGTATGAGTGATTACAGATGCTTCCCTTCTCAAATTTCTTTTGTATTGAAACTTACCGAAATTGCCAGTGCGTTACCAAATTCATCGTTGGCATATTCACCGTAGATAATTTGTAACAATACGAGTTTGTTGGAGGTACCTAATGAATATAAATATACTGCTCCAGTCGCGACGCCAGCCATATTCACAGCATCCTTTGCTCCAACAATAATAAGGGATCCATCTGCCGTCGTATCAACTGACGTCCCGAATAATTCAGTTTGTTTGTCATGTTCAATCGTAAGATAAAGGCTCCAAGGCTCCGAGAGATCGTCAAGAGAATTATTCAGACCGGCTAGAGCCGGTGAGGGTAAAGGTGAATCAGAAACTTTCGAATAGAACGGGACTGAAGTCGGCATCCCTGATGCCTCGTCAATTGTTTCGTTATCTAATTGGGCATCATTCAGCATATCCGAAGAATTATCAGAAGGGGACGGAGATAAAAATAGACTTTCGTTCACATTTAAATTGGTCGTCCCATTGTTTGTTAGGCTTGGAGTGAGTGTTGGTGCCAGGGTGGGCAGAAAAGATGGATCTGCAAATGTCTCGTTCACTGCTGTTTGATTGCCATCGGTAAAGGTTTCGTTGGTCGTATCATTGTTGTCGATTGTTGCATTCGCATCAATACCGGTTTCGTTTCCAGAAATCGTCAGATTGCTCTCATCGCCTGTTATGTTAGAATCATTAGTAGTTTCATTTTCAGTGATTCGGGTGTTCACGATGGATGGGAGCGAGGTGGGTGTGAAGGAATTGTTCGCGTTGGTGCGATTGGAAAACGACGAATTGGAAAACACTGACGGAGGAGACGACTCATTCATGGCTGATAAATTCGAGGAATCCGATGTTCCTGGGGCTGCACTTGGAACAAAGGTCGAATTCATCAGAACGTCCGACTGCTCACTTGAATTATTCGCGGTTTGTGCACCGAGAAAAGGATTGGTCTCGGACGGTGGCGAAGGATAATGTGACGACGCATTTAGTTTTGACGATTCATCTGCAATGTCGATATCATCAGGAGTAATTGCACCATTGGTTACGCTAGCAACAGGGGGACGTCCGGATGGACTAATCGGTTTTGAAGACCATGATGGAGCAATTACCGGTGCAGGGTGTATTTGTACAATTTCTGAACTATTTGTTTCAGTCGAAATGTTACCATCATCCCTCCAGAGGAAAAAGTACAACGAGTAACCGGCCCCTCCACAGATACACAGCAGTAAAGCCAGCAGACTCAATTTTGTTAATTTTCTTCGTTTCATCCGTTTCTTTTCGAACGGCGATGTTCGTTGGTCCTCAAGCAATTGTTGCATGCTGGCATACATCGGTTCGTTGGTAGAGTCTCTGTTATCACCATCGTTGCATCGAGGTCTATGTGTCTCCGTCATCAATTCCTTGGAGGATTTACCCGAATGGTTTAACTTATATTTACTTGAGAATTTGGAAACGTTCTTCTCGTGATTGGTGGTTTCTTCGAAAAGGGGAGTCTTATTTCCATCCATACGTTCGCCGGGCGATCGCCTAACCGACCTATCAATTTTCTCCTTGCGTTGTTGCCGATCATCTGCCTGGGATTTTTTGTGGTATCTCCTGTTACTCGCAGGTTTGACCGGATCATTGAAAGGGTTTTGATCATATGCAACCGTGGTTCTATCGACCAAGCCCATTGCCTCTTCATCCATTTGTCTCCACGATTTGGCTAAACTTGGATGATCAATTTCTTCCAGCGATTTGAGACGTGCACTTGCATCTGCCTTCCAATCATTTAAAGATTTGATCGACGTATTGAATTCTTCCGACAAGGTATGGTCGATATGTTGGTCATAATGATCATGATATTCTGCCATGAAATCCTGCTCCGACGTCAGAAACGGTCCTACCCGAGCCGAGTTTGGTCCACCACCCGAAAATGGATTCAAATTTTTACTCTCCATCTCCTCTGCTGCGATTATGGTGGACGAATATGAAGTCGTTCTCGTTTCCTGAGCCGTATCTTGCCCAGTTCTCCCTCCGTAGCTAAATCTCCTATCATGGTTAGTTTCCATATTTTGACCATCAGTGCCGGAACTTACAAGACTCCCCATCAGTCGTATACTATCGCCTCCGTTATGGGTCATTTTGTCGCTTACCTCTCTTAGTTGTGACGTGCTAACACTGGAACAATCAGAACTAAAGCTGTCGTTGAATGGGTTTTTCGGATCATTACGAAACATTCGACTCGATTCGGAACCTCTACAGAGCATAACACGGGGAGCTTCGACACGGTTTTTTTCTCGAGCTTGTCGTTGGACTTGACGGCGGGATCGTTCGTTGGTGGTCATTTCTTTCGTACGTTGCGACATTACTTGGGGTCCGCGGAGAGTGGGTCAATGAATATGTTGAACACCTCGGTTACGGGTATTATTTGATTTGTGTTCCGGACTAAAAAGTCGCTAAGACGATGCATTCAGAGTCAATATAAACAATGAGACGGTGACGATCCACTTAGTGAAAGAGCAAAAACCGAAAATGAATGACAATTTGATCACTTCTCGAGGAAAGAGATCGTAGAACATGACAACTTAAGACGATGCTGAAAATGTAACGAGATTGCAGAACAATAGAAAAACAGGTCTATGTGTGATGTGTCGATTCCTGTTGAAGGTACCAGATGCCAGATGATACTTAAGAGGAGTTAACGAGCGACTTCCTCAGCGACGACAGAGAAACGAGGCATGGGCTCACCCTCAAGGTTGTTGATGCCTGGCAGATATGGTACCATAGTAACATGATAAGCATCACCTGAGGAGAGATGCCAGCAGCCCTGTGCAATCACAAACCGACGCACACGGAACAGCTCTTGGTTCGAGTCACGAGCTGTCTGCTGTCGGTTACCAGTTACCACTCGCACGACCGAAGGTGAAATTTAAGTAGCTAAGTCGTTGTGACATTATTTACTTATGCCAAGAATATTTGCATGCTATTGTACTCCTCACACCTTCTCTTCGATATCGTACTACGATACTCCACCAACAACGCTGTCAATTCAAATCATGAGTGTCCCCACCACCGCCAAAAGCATTGTCATAACCGGAGGCCACGGAAACCTCGGAAGTAAATTGTGTCAACATCTCCTCTCCGACTCCAACTACCGCATAATACTCATCGAGCATCCCTCCTTCCTCAAACCACAACAGGATGACGTCACAGTCCTCGCCCTGGACTTGGGCGATCCAAAATCTCTACCCCAGGTCGAGGATGCCTTCCGAAAACATTGCGTGGATGCCGTAGTTCACTTTTCTGCCGTAAATCCCTATCCGAATGCGAGTTGGGGCGAGAGTGCGGAGAGTATGGATCATACGTTTGGTATTTTCATGGCGGCGGTCCGTTGTGGAGGTGGGTGATCGTATTCCTTATTTTTCATCATGTTTGCTGTCGTTGCACAATGACCGGGTTTATTAATGTCATTGTTTGAGTTACAGTACGCCGAGTAATTTTCGCATCCTCCAACCACGTCATGGGAGGTTACAAAGACTCCCCATCCCACGGTCCCTCTTCTATCCATCCATCATCCATCCCTCGCGTGGGCACCGTGCCTCTGAATCCGAAGACTCTCATGATTAGTGGTGACGCCAAAGGTTATGCCGCGGCGAAATTGGCGGGGGAACGGCTTGCCATGACGTTGGGCAACTTGTATGGGGATACGACTTCTTTTGTGGTTTTGAGGATTGGATGGTGAGTGGTGTTCGCCATGGAACAGTTTCCACAACGTTGATAGATTTGTGTTTCACGAAAAGTCATCCCTGGTTGTATTTGTCTGCAAAGGTGTCAGCCCGGTGAAAATTTACCGACTACATTGAGTGCAGCTGGCTCCCCGCCGGAGTTCTTATCCGAAGGAGGGGAGACAGCCGACTCTTCTCCGGAGCATAGCGAGGGGGATGAGAAGGATGAGGTGTGGTTCAAGCAAATGTGGCTTTCGAACAGGGACTTCTTGAGTTACTTTGTCAAATCTTTGGAGATGGATGTTCCCGCGACCGAGCATCGGAATGATCTGAGTAATGCTCATGGCAATATTCGAAGAGGGTTCGTGTTGTTGAATGCAATGAGCGCTAATTCTGGTGCCAAGTGGAATCTTGATGAAACAACGAAATTTTTAGGGGTCGTGAGTGAGGACAATTCATTCCAATGAAGAGGGAAACAACTTGAGAACAACTTTAAATTTGCTGCTGAAGATAATAGCTAATACTTCAGTATAAAATAGATGCATCATTGTCCAGCTCAAACATCATAACGATGCTTTTGTTGAGCAGATCGTGGTGAGTTTTGACAATAAATATTGCACTAAAGTACGGTTTTGTCCTCTGGTAACCCTATTATGTTACGACGCGTATGGTACTGTCATAGCCGTGCAACTCTGAGTGAGAACCTGACTATTATTAGTACTACTGGGCCCTGGAAATAATTTTTATAAGTAAATACTTTATAAGTACTACTTAAGTACTTATAGAAAATAATTGTTCTGGGGGGTACCCAATTCGTTTGCAAAGCCGACGTTAACCGAATGTGAAGGATATATTGGGGTATCTAATTTAGGTTCGTTTTCAACAGTGTCTCATCCGATGTCACAAGCGTCCCGACTGCGCGCAGCCGACTGATTTAGCAGTGGTGCTTCCCGACCGCCGACAACGGTCACAAATCACAAAATTGTCAAAGAAAATTTCGACGATAATATTATTTCGATCTCATGACTTTTAAGTCATTACACCGTTCTGCCTCGTCGCTCGGTAATACAAATGGTCAGCAAGAAGCTGTCGGTACTTCTATCATTTTAGGGTCCGAAATCCATGAGATTAACAAAGTGAGATCAAACCGAAAACCAAAAACTACCAAAACAGGAAACACACAAAGCGAAAAGCGACGGAAATCCTCCGCACTCCTATCAACATGGTGGCACTTGCAATCGCCCTCATCGTGTTCGCGACGCGCTGCAACTCTCAGCAGACGCTCTGGAGTCCAAATGGATTAGATTGGATGGAGGGATCGAATGTAGCGTTCAATGGAGGTCGTCGGCATCATCTCTCGCGTAGAACCAATCGGGTGGATGGCGGATATGAGAGCAGCCGTCGTTTGAAGAAGGAGATGAGCGAAGACTTGACAAAAAGAGAGGAGAAAGATGAATTAGAGGGAGACGACTCGAATGCCAGTCTTGAGAGCAGCGAGGGAACTTCTAAGAACGATAGCAGGCCGAAGAATGAGGTTGAAAAGGAAGTTAAGGAAGAAAAGAAACAGTTGGCCAAAAATAAAGATGCGAGTGGCAAGAGGAATCAACTAAACAATAAAGACGAATACGAATCAAGATCGAATCGACGCAAGAAAGATCCAGTCACAAATATTGATAGTATCCAAGAGACGAAAGAAACGAGCGAAAAGGAGGAGAACAGGTTACCCTTTGTATATCATCGCAGGCCTTCAAAGAAGAAAGCAAGCAAACCCAAAAGCAATAATTTCAAAGATGATTATGAGGACGACAACAACGAGAACTGTTCCTGTGAAGATGATCGTGAGTTGCAAGAGTATGATCCGAATAACGATGAATTGGATACGGACAACGAAGACCAGGATGAAGAGGGCAATGATGAGGACGATCTTTCAGAGGATGACTATGACAACTACGGAGATCTTATCGATATCGAAGAAAATGAACAATCACATAGTTCACTGCTGAAATTGCTTGATCTTTTTGTTGAACAGATGTCGAATAATATCAAATATGGTAATGACACAATTGCGGAGCGTTATCTCTTGAGTCGCCAGAAGGGGTCGCAAACGAATGATGGATTTCGCAGCAATCGAGATGGTTGCAAGACATGCCACGGTGGTAAAAGAGTTGGAATAAAAGGTAAGGCAGGAAAGGAAGGGAAGGGCAAAAAGGCGGGGGAAGTCAAGAAGGGAGGGAAAGTCAAGAAGGGAGGAAAGGCTACAAAAGAATGGACGGCCAAAAAGAAAGAGAGTGCATGTGGCAAGAGCCACATGAAGGGTTGTGGCAGTGATAAAGGATCCAAGCCGACAAAACCTTGCAAGTGCAGGCCCACAACGCGACGACCGACGAGGAGACCTACCAGGAGACCTACAAGGCGACCCATCTCCGATGGTAAATCTAACGCCATCATACTCTTTTTCTCAGATACTTGATCTAACTGCATGTCAATTCTTTTTCATTGAACATAGCCTTAACGCGACGGCCAACAGACAGACCATCTAAGAAGAGCAGGCCATCAAAGTACGACATTTCATGTTTCGTCATTGGATTTGCGATAAGAGGAATGCAGATTTCTGTACGCTCTGACTTTCTTGATCGTTCTGCTCCATTATTTGTGTGAAAATCATCTACGTAGGACCAGAAGACCGACGTCGTGAGCATGAGTCGTTTTTATCAGCATCATCGTTGTTATCAATATTATTTTGCAATCAATTCACGTGTCTTAAATTATGCTCCTGTACCCGATGATTCAGTAAACCGTCTCGGAAAAAGACACCACCGACGTGAGCTATTGAATTGATCAGACACATGCATATCTTCCACGATAATTCATGTTGATTCAACGTCTAAATTATTTGCCTGAACATTGCTTAGCAAACCATCGAGGAAGCCGAAACACAAACCTAACAAACCATCGAGGTCTACTAGGAAGCCGACACACAAACCTAAGATCCGTCCAACCAAAAATCCCACGAATAGACCTAGTCGGTTAGTCCATATCATAACCAGAAGTGGACACGTCCTCATCTAACCATTCTTTCGATCTTTGATTATCTCTGAATAAGAATCGGTAGCAAGCCAATTAGGACTAGAAAACCAACCCAGTGAGCATATTATTTTTTCTCACAAATCATGCACAATATGATGCATATTATCATGAGCAACTTTCTCTGTACCACGACTCCTTAGAAAACCATCCATGACCAGGAAACCATCGCGGTTAGTGTTGATGTATCGTCGAGAATTCCTGAAATTACGAATTATTCCATTCACTATTACTCTCTAGCAAACCATCCAGGACTTTAAGACCAACAAAGTGAGAAGCTTGTGATTCTTGTCTCAATTTTCACGCATTCAGATGCATAGTAACCATAAGTGCCTCCTCCTCTCCAACAACGATTCCATAGGAAACCGTCTCGCACCAGGAAACCATCGCTGTGAGTAAATCGTTCAAATGAATAAATAAATCGCATTCCAAATAATTACTCCCGACTTCCGACTTGTGTACCTTGGATTTGACTTTTAGAAAACCGTCCAGGACTCGAAAGCCCAAAAAAAATCGCCCAACGCTACGACCAACTCGGTATGTTTATCAAATAGACATGGTGCCATCCAACTAGACACGCCCCTTTTTAATTTCCATGTGAACATCTCTGTGTCAGATCCGCCAGTAAACCAACTAAGACCATAAGACCAACACTGTGAGTCTGAATTGACCGGGTGTTTTCCCATTCATTCTGCGTTTACGAAGACTGACCTGATTAACTGAACTGTGTTACTTCAGGAAACCATCTAGAAGAAAACCACCACCGTAAGCGTTGTTTTGATCAGTTGGTAACGAAGTTGAAATTTAAACATCTCGATATTCGGCCTAATCTTTGTTTCTTCATCAAACTGCCCAGGACTAGAAAGCCGCGAAACACGCCGACCGTCCGTCCAACGAGAAAACCAACAAAAAGACCTACCCGGTATGCGTAACTCGTGTTACTGTTTCTGCGCCATACTATCCTTTGCGACATCGCCTCATCTTTATTTTTGTAGATTGCCAACCGTGAGACCAACACTCATTCCATCAGGGTACGTTGTCCTAAGTTCGGATGTATCAAGATTATGTCAAGTTATTTAATACTCGTCGACACGTATATTTTTTTGTCCTCGATTAAGAACTCCAACGCGTCGACCCACCGTTGCTCCTTCAACCGCAACACCAACAACAAAACCGGTCCGTGGAATCTTATTGTTTATTATTATGAAATAACCGTTCATTTCAATCATGATACTTCCTATTTCTCATTGTGCATCCGTCAATGCTCGTAATTGACTTATTCTCTGTGTTTTGCCTTATCCTAGACCAAGCTCATTTATTCTGTTGACGCATGCTACCCCGGGTGTGGCAATTTTGCTGCCATCTACAGTGATAACGAATTAGAGGAACTGGTCCTCAAATATGTTCCATGTAGCTCAGGACAATGCGATTTGGTCATAATCGACGAGTCGAATAAATGTGTATTTTGCAGTCTGGATTCGATGAACATCAGCGACCGAGCCTACTTATCATCCGCCATAACATTTGAAATATTGTCTGTGATTAATTTGCAACAGCAAATAGTCACTGCCAATCTCAACAGCAATATAACCATAATGAACCAAGAGTTGAGAGACAATCGAAAATCATTTCGAATCAACAGCAATTTTACCCAAGGATCAGCTCGACCAACTGTGAGGAATGCGTACATCACTGTCTGCAGTAATTGACACTCTCATTTTCTCTTCACTGACTCTTACTTACCTCAAATTAATCAGGGTATTCCTACCATATCGCCGACTGTTCCTCCAGGTAAACAGCTTTTCATCTCAGAACTTTTCATGTCATGAGGAAGATTATTTCTACACCCTAAAATATCGTATCAACACAGGATCTCCATCACGCAAACCTACTAACAAGCCGACCGTCATGCCTGCTGCACCCTCCAAATCCCCAACCAATTTGCCGACACAGCTCCCCACCAGATCGCCAACTGTTCCTCCAGGTAAACAGAAGCCTCAGAACTTTTACATGTCAAGAAGAAGGTTATGACTACACCCTAAAATATTGCAACTTCGTTCGTATCAACACAGGATCACCATCACGCAAACCTACTAACAAGCCAACCGTCGAGCCTGCTGTACCCTCCAAATCCCCAACCAACTTGCCTACACAGCTCCCCACCAGATCGCCAACTGTTCCTCCAGGTAAAAAGAGTTCTTTTTTCATTTGACAACTTTTACACGTTGAAAGGAGCAGTATTATTACACAATGAAATGCTTTGACTTCATGTCCACACACACAGGAACTCCATCACGTCTACCTACTAACAAGCCAACGATCGCGACTGACAAACCCTCCAAATCCCCAACCAATTTACCATCATCACCGACACAGCTTCCTACCAGATCGCCGACGGTTCCTCCAGGTAAAAAGGGTTCTTTTCATCGGATAACTTCTTATGTCCAGAAGAACAGTATCATTGCACCCTAAAATGTTTTGATTACATATCTACAAATGCAGGATCTCCATCACTCAAACCGACTAACAAGCCAACCCTCGAGCCTTCTGTACCCTCCAAATTCCCAACCAATTTACCGTCCAGATCGCCAACTGTTCTTCCAGGTAAAAATAGCTATTCCTCGGCTAACTTTTACTTGTCGAATGGAACAGTATTATTACACCCGAAAATGTTTTGACTCCATTTCCACAAACACAGCATCTCCATCACGCAAACCGACTAACAAGCCAACCGTCGAGCCTGCTATACCCTCCAAATTCCCAACCAATTTACCGACGACACAGCTCCCCACCAGATCGCCGACAGTTCGTCCAGGTAAACAGAATATTTCTTTTCGTCGAATACCCTTTATACATGTGGAAAGGGACATTATTACTACTCCCTAAACTGTTTTCACAAACACAGGATCTCCATCACGTATGCCTACTAACAAGCCAACCGTTGAGCAAGCTGTACCATCCAAATTCCCAACTAATTTACCGACATCACCGACACAGCTCCCCAGCAGATCGCCGACAGTTCGTCCAGGTACAAGCGTTATTTATATCTGATAATCTTTATACATGTGGAAAGGAACCGTATTATTACACCCTAAAATGTTCTGACTCCATTTTCACAAACATAGGATCTTCATCGCGTATACCTACTAACAAGCCAACCTTCGATCCTGCTGCACCTTCCAAATTCCCAACAAATGTACCGACATCACCGACACAGCTTCCCACCACATCGCCGACATTTCGTCCAGGTGAAACAGATCTTTTCATCTGATAACCTTTAATCAAGTGGAAAGGAACCGTCTTATTACACCCTAAAATGTTGTAACTTAATTTTCGCCAACACAGGATCTTCTCCATCACGTAAACCTACCAACAAGCCAACCGTCGAGCCTGCTGCACCCTCCAAATTCCCAACAAATATACCATCAGCACCAACGCAGCTTCCCACTAACTCGCCAACGAGAACGCCTCAAACAAATCCACCTTCTGATCCCCCAGGTAAAATAGTCATTTTGATGTTACAACTTTTGAAAGACTGAAATCATGTGTGTTCACACCCTAAAATGATGCAACTACATTCGAATCAACACAGTATCCCAATCACGTAATCCCACGAGCAAGCCGACCCTCGAGCCTGTGAAACCCTCGGAATTACCAACATATTTACCAACAACGCCAACACAGCTTCCTATCAAATCGCCAACGAAAACGCCTCAAACAAATCCGCCTTCTGATCCTCCAGGTATATTGTGTTTTTCTCGTTTTCCAAACTTGCACACTATTGAGAGGATAGATTTCAACTTCATTCGTATCAACACAGGACCTACACGCAAACCGACGAACCAGCCAACCCTTGGGCCAGCGACACCATCCAAATTCCCAACAAATGTTCCAACAACACCGACACAGTTCCCTACCAGATCGCCAACGAATGAGCCCCAAACCAATAAGCCTTCTGCGAATCCAGGTGAAAATGGTTTATCTCATGATGTGTCAGCTACATCACAAATAGTTGATCCGACCTTTATACATGCTTACTCTGCCATTTCTTATATCGATATAGAATCTCCATCACGCAAACCTATTTCTGTCCCGACCCTCATGCCCACGAATCCACCCACCAACGCTCCAACGAACGTACCAACAAGTCCACCAGCAAATCTCCCTACCACAGCATTGCCAACAAAATCGCCCCAAACAAGCCTGCCTTCTCTGAATCCACGTACACCTACCAGGGTAAGTTGATGCCAGAGTATGATATGCATGCTAACAATGATTTTGACGGATTTTTTTCATTATTATTTTAGAAACCAACAGGTATGCCAATAACTCCTAATCCTTCAACAGTGAGTGGTTGATCACAGCAGTGGTTCGCAGTCATGTCAAGCAATTACTTTTCTGATTTTATGTTGGTCCCTCATTACAGAACAAACCCACAGTTTTACCCACACCCGAAGAATGCAACATTGAACCCAAGCTCAACGGCACCCAGCAGTTTGAGGCATTTGATCCGTGAGTGCATGTATATCTGGTAGAACAATGTACTTTTTTGTCAACTCATGAAATATGGTCTTTAGTTCCCAATTTGCACAGTTAGGATATTCTGTTTCTGTGTTTAACAAGACGGTAGTTGTTGGGAGTCCTGATGCGGCCTCATCAGCTTCGATTTTTGCTGGGGCAGCC
>JALLPF010000122.1:0-16489 GCA_036939455.1 Cyclotella distinguenda | reverse complement strand
CAAAACCCTAATCATTTAGTAGTGTTTTAGTTACACAACGGAAGCAACATTTAATGTGTAGTTACGTAGTGTACCTATTAGTTGTCATAGTGTTCTCCCCCTAGCTGTAGACGCAGGACGGACCACTGTCAGGATCAAGGCGATGCGTGCGTTTCCCTAAGCTTGCGTGGAAAAGTGTAAAGTTAACACTTTTTGGGTTGTTTTATGATTCTGAGCCCCTAAAGCGCACTTCCCGCAACTCCATCCACCACACCCAACTCTTCCACTCATCATCGACGAGATCAACCAGCAATAACCAAACCAGCAATCACAATCATCCCTCAAGCACGAAGGATGATCCATATCCCTATAATCCTCACCACTATTTCATCCGCACTTGCATTTTCCTATCGAGGATCGTCACAATTGCATGGCATACTTCCAACATCATCACCATCCCCGCAAGACTCCGTCTTTCACCCGCGGCCATTCTCAACGAGCCAATCTCGCATCCCAACACGTCGATTCTCTGGCACCCCAACCCGTCCCGACCCACCACTCACTCCCAAATCTACCATCGGTTCCTTCGATCCACTCGACTGCAGCAACGACTGGGACACGATCCACCCACACCCATCCAACCGCCCCTCCCAACTCTCCCTCGCATTAGCCACACTAACACTCCCCCTCCCCTCCCACGCCACCCCCCTCTCCACGGGAGCATTCAACCCCGACTCCTTCAAACCGGTCTGCCCCACCTCCGACTCCTTCTACCGAATCCTCCAAGGATCCACCCGAGCGGTCGTCGGAGACGACAACTTTGCCGAATACGGTCCCCTCATAGCCGGAGGACTACTCCGCATACGACTCGAATTGTGCGTGGTGGAGAGTTTTTTCAACGAGGCGGTGGGACCCTTCGTGAGGGAGAATGGGATTTCGTGGATATTGCCATGGCATGAGACGGTGGAGTCGTTTTTGGCGGGGACGATTTTCGCATTGGCCACCACCTTTATTTTGGTGGGGTCGACCAAGTTGATTCAGATTATTGCGTTTTATGGAGATTTGGTCGTGGGTGGACCCTGTAGGGTTTTGGGTGGGTTCTTTTTTGATAGGGCGAGGGGGGAGCCTGTTACTTTGGATTTGTCGTTGTTTGGGTTGTGGAAGACTAGATTGGTTGGACCTCCGGTTGATTTTAGGGAGGATGTCAGGACACGAGGTGTTGGCGATGGGGAAGATCGAAAAGTTTTTTTCGACTTCGACAGTGTCAAGCCGACCGATGTGCCACTTTTAATTATTAGTGGTGGTGTCAAAGTTGTTGGAGAGGCCTCCAAGGTGAGAATTGTCGTCAACACGAATTGCCACAAATAAAACGCGGATCTACTTCATTGTAATTACTAACTTTTGCAATTGCTTTGTTTGGATTCGGTAAGACCTTCCGTGAGTTTATTGAAGCTCTTGATCTTTTTGTGGGACGGTATCTTGTAATACTTGCTTCGGGTTACATAATAATCAAGGTCGTTCATTTCAAGATATTTCCTGACTTTCCATAGTTTACTGTTGGTGAAATAATGATTAGAATATTATCTCCATAGCTGAATTAAAGAATCATAGCTTGCAATTGCAACATGTCATTGCTTGATTATTGGGGTTCGTTAATAATGACTGCAATTATTTGTCAGGTGCGAATGGCGAATGCAGTAGACCAATTCTGAAACGTTCACCATTATTTTTTGTACTACTCCATGATGTAGTGTTATTAATTATTATTTCCATTCAGTCTTTTTTGTTATTCCGCATCATGGCGTCATGTGCAGCAACGGCATAGCAGGAAGAACACAACTGACTGACATTGACCACTTGTTTCACAGCACACGCAGGGATGGATACCATCAAAAAGTATTCACCCAAGGTCCCGAGTGTCTGATAAACACCGCTACCCCCATTCTGGGATATTGCACTAATCCTCGAAAGTATGTATATTGTGACATAAGTCAATTCAGCGCCAACACAACAATATCCGAAGAAGGGATATGACAAATAGTACCACCTCACGAGGAAAAATCTCCCTTCGTTACCCTCTGCAGATTTATGATGCTGTTGCAGCGATGTTGTTGAATACATTTGACACCAATGCGATGATATGTCGAGAATTATTAGCATTGTAAAAAGCTTTTAAAAATCCAGAAGGAGGTGCCAGAAATGAAGTGTGAATATCAATAATTGAAGGTAATGCGGCGAAGAACGACTGGATTCAACTCACCAGTACTAATACCGGTTGATTCGAGTACTCGTTAGAAAGAGCGCAGAGCAATCCAGTTGTCGAGCATCGATCGGTCACCATATCTATCAGCCCCCCAAAGTTACTGCATTGATTGAATTTCCTGGCTGCAATGCCATCGAACAAGTCGCCAACAAACGACGCGACATAGAGGACGATTGCAACGACCCAAAAATCAGGGAAACATATCATTAATATCAAACTCAGGACCATGAATAGAAGACGTAGATACCCAATGATGTTTGGAATGTAGAGGAGAACATCACTTGCTGTGACGTTGGTGGTTGACATTTCAACGAACTCGACACGACAACTTAATCATTGAAATAATATTCAGGATGCTAATGATGTTGAGAGGAATTCGGGTCAACGCGTACAATTTGCGCCATTGAAGTATAGTCACCTTGCATTTATTATAGAAGATCCAACCTGCACGACGCACGATGCCCGATGCCCGATGCCCGATGCCGTGGAAGAAAATAATTACTTTACGATTCTTATACGATTGTTGTTGTTGAGATGAGGGTGAACGTGGGTTTCAATTTTCATCATTTTATCGTACGATGTTCCCTGAACTATTTACGACATCACACTACTTATTGATATAAGTTTTACGGGAATATGTATTGAGTTTATGAAAATTTGAATCTCCTCCCCCCACCACAAATTATCACAAAAAAATTATCGTCCTGCACCACCAACCTACGATACCTATAACCTTTCACTCGTTACAGGTTGCAGTTGCAGCCTGCCGCAGCCACTTCAATAATTAAATTACTGTGTTGGACGTCGTGGAAATTCGTCATGAAGTGAATCTAGCCGAAGAGAGAAGGATCGACGAACACTCGTGAGCGGCGAACAAAGAAGTATGCACAAACCGCGATTCCGTATGCTTGCGACAATGGCCCTGATTCTGTCATTATCATCCTTCGTGCAGCCTTTCTCTACAATTGCTCTACGACGTCAATCAGCTTTTGTTGACGCTACGACGCTCCTAAATTCTCGCAGACACCGCGGTCTTGCTAACACAATTTGTTTACCAAAGAAGTCCACCCTTGAGTTACGTCCACGACGACGCTCGACCTGCTATAATCAACAGTTTCAACAGCTGAATTATCAACATCGTATAAGGCTGATGAATCGAAGGATGCACATGAGATCGATCGACTGCCCAAACTCTAATATTCCAACTTCATCGGAAATAATACCACAAAACATTTTTAACGACCAAAAGCAGGATCCTGGCCATAATTTCCCTGAATTCTTTGATGATCAACACTACGACGCATTCAAACAAGCCATCGAACATGTTATTTCAAACAAGAGTGTGATTCGTGACTTCAGAAAGAACGGGGAAGACCTCAAACTCGTCACCGCGTATTTACTAGAGAGACGTCGCAGGCTTCCTCGCTGGGGTGTTGACGAGTTCATCATTTCACACGAAGACACGGAAACGAATGCTAAAACCTCTCATACGAGGCAAAAGCTCGACGAACGGCGACTGATGTATCTTGAAGAGACTGGAATGACAATATCCCAACATCGACTTACGACGGTCTTACTCGCTCATCTCGCAGACCACTGCGCGAGAACGTCTCAATGGAAGCCATTGTACTTTGCTTGGGAAAAGATTCTAGAGGCTGCAATGACGCCGATGAGTCGAATTTTGAGCACATATCTGTATGCACTCGGTCTCTGTGAGTGTGAGAGCAGCGGGGGGAGAAATATTGCTACGGAAGTTGCCATGTATCATGATGCTCTGTACGAACCAACGGAAAAGACAATAACATTGCTAGTGAAGTCTTTTGTTGCAAAAGGGGATGCAGTTGGAGCTGAGGCTCTCCTTCTCAGCATTTCGGTAAGTTTTTTTGGTCTTATTTACCCATTACAAAGATCCATGCTTCTCAACTGTTATAAAATCGCAGGATGATAGACTCGGAGATCTTAGACATCGAACAACATATCCCATACTTAAACTCTATTGCGAAAAGGGAGATCTAGAATCTGCTCTAAGATTGTATCATAGGATGAGAACGACTTCCAGGGTGAAAATTGATGCATCGACGTACTGTGAATTCATTTCTTCTGTTGCAAAATATGGCTATTTCAGGTCAGACTCAAAACCAATTCATGGCGCAGCAGATATCGGGTACAATCCTGCTTCTGGTCCAGGGCTTCTCGATACTTTAGTAGGAGAAATGGCAGAAGACGTACTGGATATTTCAGAGGAGTCGGCCAGATTACTTTTTAATGAGTTTTCACAGGGGTTTGTGGGCGGTCAAATTAGCAGCATTCCACATACTGATGATTCAATTCCGATGACAACATTATGTGACCCGAAAGCGCTCGTTGCAAATCGTGTCATTGTTGACAAAGAAACGGGCAAATGTCCCGCAACAAATTCAACGTTGAGGCTCATTGTTCTGGAAGAACCTCAACGTTTGCATGTGCATGAAACGTTGCTAGAAATGGCAAAAGTGAAGTCAATTGAGTATACATCTAAACTAGCAGCAAAAGGACGTCTGACAGTAGATGATGTTAAGGAAGCGGCAGAACATGCGACTCTGCTATTGAAAGAATTTTCAGATTGGCTCCGGTGAGTCTTTGTTTGAGCGGCCTCTTTGGTCACGTGATATTAAGTAATGTTCGAAACGATTATTTTTCCTAGAACACGAGAGGGCAGACCATACACTGCCATAATCGGTGAGCTCGGCATTGTTCTGGATCCTCCGAAATTCGGCCCAACTCAATCCTTATAATCATATCTCTCTTCCCAAACAGACGGCCCTAACGTGGGATATTTCGGCTGGGGCAGACTAAATTTGCACCAACTCGTGCTGATGGTGAATGAACTGGAGTCGCGAGGAGAATACCCGCTGGTCATAATGCCGGAGAAATACACCCGTCGAAAATTCTTCTTACGACAAGGGACGTTTCAAGTGCTGAAAGATGAAGAAATGGAAATTTTAGAAAGGTGCGTTCATATTTTTTGTACTTGCACCCATCACCTTTCAATACTTTATATAGTTCTATGATATTGATTTCATGCAAACATTGTCCGAATTCTTCCTAGATTGAAGGATATGGGTCAAATATACGTGGTTCCGTCGATGAGTTTGGGTGAGCTCTGATGTATCTCAACGAGGATCTACTCGTTGCTTATTCTCATGCTTTCTTTCTCCATCTTTTGATGTCTATAGACGATATGTATTGGATGCTGGCGAGCGTGTCCAACCAAACCATTTCCACCAAAAATACCGACGTCAGTGTTCCAAACGATTGTTTTCCTGGCTTACGTCCTATTATTATCTCAAATGATAGAATGCGCGATCACAGACTGGATTTGCTGGAAGAAAGATCGTTTCGAAGATGGTGCTGCAGCCATGTTGTGAATTACAACTTCACTGAATATATTGCTAATAGCAGAGATAAAAGGGAAATATCTTTTCATGCCGCTGGTCCTTTTAGCGATGAAATCCAGTGCAATGACTGTCCAGGTGGAGAAAAGGCTTGGCATTTTCCTGTGACTGAATGGGAAACAAACGAACGATTTTGTTTAAGGTTGCCCCTCTAATTCACTACTCGTAGTTCTGCGAAACTTTACCAAATACTGAGAACTAATATCACGTTACACAAAAAGGTTTACGTTGTCTTGTTCCACGTCTCATTGCATAAGAGCTGTCTTTGATCGAAAACGGCATCATCATATGACATGTCGAACACTGTGTCCGAATTTATACCCAGTACGTGATGAAATATCTTGAACCCAAATTCTAAAACATTGATCACTCTTTTTATGCTGCTACATCCCTGTGACCGCCGGTGACTGTCCCACCATAAAAGCGACCGTAGAGTAATAAAAGAGAGTACATAGACGTTGAATAGTGAACCGAGAACGATGTAGATCACAATCAACTTATGAATGATCCGATGGTCCGATATGCCGAGTAAGAGATAATTGATTGCACCAAGAAGGCCGTACTCGACCGCAAAAAAGGCGAAGGCATAAAAAATCAGATAAAAAATTCTGACGGCTCGTCTACAAGTATTCGGGACAAACGAGGCGACGAGGAATTCCGAGTTGTCTCTTGGCTGAAAAATAATAACATTGTATCAATGGAGAAATGAGTGTTGGAGAAGTTGAACTACTTAGTCAGATAGCTTTGAGGTAACTTATCAACTCACTCTGACGAATTGCTTGCGGGCAACTAAATGAGCGGCATACTCTACCCTCGCACGACCAAAGATCTCTCGCGACCTTTCCTTTGTCCCCTCATACGAATCAATTACGATAGCTATTAGTATGTTGAGGAGTATGATAATGCACAAGAGACTAAAGAAGAAAAACACGAACAGCATAGAATTTGATGCCTGGAGGATACAACGATTGTGAAGGGAAACAGAAATAGAGAATGAGTGCGAAAAATAAATGAGAGGCGAGTCCATAATTCAATTTACCCGAAAGTATTCCATGCTGACATCACCAACCAGCAGTGCATACATCCTGAAATTCGACACGATCTGAGCAAGCTAAATGAATCAATAATATGAATATTGAAGAGAGTATGACTCACCTGAAGTTTAGGTCCCAGAATTCATCTCCGCAAAACTCACTCGCCACTTCGTCCTCATCCTCTAAGATACATCCTCCCGTCGCTGCCACTGCTGCACGTGCCGCATCTGCAAACATGAATGTGACTGCGATCAAGAAAACAACGAACCACTTGATCTTCTTCATGACCTCATACACCGCGTAGAGGAACAAGGCGAAACTTTCATTCAGAATCTTGAATGCACCAAGAAGCTTTAACCACAGGAGAATTATAATAAGACTTGGGACAAACCCTCCCTTCACATTAACATTGTCAGGATCATAAAATGCACCATCCGAAATTGTCAGTAGCATAACTGCAGCCATTTCAAAAATATTGAACACAGAAGTACAGTAACTCCACGCAAGTGTTGTTGATGTCAGATACAACGATAACAAAGTCAGGCCGTTTTTTAGCAAAAAGTAGAATGCCATTATAGAAATAGACGTTGACCAGTATTGTTCATCCCTGTAATCTTCAGGTCCGTCAACGTGACTGAACGAAAATACAAATTCGATTTGTATTCGCTAGGTGGAAACGATAATGCAGATGGTGACACCAAGAAGTTGATAAACAAGAGATAATTCCAATTTGACGAACTCACAAATCCCAATAAAAGGAACATAGCAAAGAAGAAGTCACAAATCAATCTAAAAAATTGTTTCTCATTTCTGATTGTACTGTCAGTGATGTAACGCATCACGGGCGTCGTCGACAAACTTTCAATACCCTTCCCCCCCAGCGCCAGTACAGCGGGGAATATCCCTGGCATAGAGTATACCGCATGAAATGTTTCACGACGGCATCGCACAAATCGTTCCACTTCAGTATCGGAGTATTTCTCTCGGGATTGACTTGTTGATGCCAAGTCCGCAAGCGTGATACGCGAAAGCTGTTTAAGGAATGCCACCGCTCTCATTTTTATTTCTCTGTTCGTTGATGTCAGCATTGCAATCAGCCAGACGTTGATCGATCTCTTATCGATGATTGTATGCTTCAACAAAGTCGTCTCTGTTAATGTTGTCATATCATCCAGATCATTCAGTAGGTAAACGCATTTCAAGAAAAGGGGAACCGTTGACGTCATGTTTGTCAAAATGGCATCTCTTGTTTGCTCTGGATATTCGTCAATTAGACGTGACAGAATGAATATTGCCCATCTGACATGATCATTGGCAAGTACAAATGTTGGCAAATAGTATGCCTTTTGACGATCGGTCATGGATATGGATGACGCGAATCTTTCATTCGTACTCCTCTCTGATGATCTAAATAGCGGAAGAGGGTACAGCTTCCGCCGTTTCGAACCAGTGCGATCCATTCCCCTCGGAGAATTTGTAGGAGAGTGATCGATCTGACGGAGAGATAAGTCCACATGAAGTTCGTCAACCCATCTTCCAATCACATCAATAAAGGGTCCTCGTCCAGTCGATGGGTACAGTGCTTGCACAGCCAAATTTGGCCCCATAGATTCGATCATTGCGAAGGCGATATCTTCACATTCAGAAGGATGGTCAGAAATCAACTGACGATTCTCAGTTAGTATATGAATTGGTAACTTTCCAGTACTATCTTCGCTCATTAAGTGATCAGTATTCATTCGCAGTGCATTTTCGATGATTCTCAGATCCATTGAAGCACATGCAAGATGAAGCTCCGTCCCATCAATGTCATTGTAAGTATCATCTGTGTATCCATCCGTTTCTGAAGGCCAAGTTACAGTGTTTAGTGCTGAGTCACTTCCAAGTTCGTGATAAGCCTCACTTCCCCCCAATCCAATCTGCTTCAATACGTGATTACTCGAGCGAGCAAGTGCAGACGACGTTTGTCGAGCATATCGCAATGATTTTTCTGCAGAACTCTGAAGTAATTTTGGAGGTGAGGAGAATATTGCGCTGTAAATGGATTTCTCTTGCGGAATCTGCGATTCACATTCGGCGTCATCACGTCGTGTTGCTCCATTACTAACGGCGTTATTTGTGATGATTTGAATGTCGTTGCCTTTGTGTAAATGTTTCACGTTTGATGGTTCGGAAGGGTTTGACGAATCACCTTGAAACTCAATGTTCTCCTCTGATCTCTCCGCACTGATGATCTCCTTCTCACTGAAATCAGCTTTCAGAGAAAATCGAACGGACTTCTTCGATAAGTTTCGATGGTTGTCAGACTTGATAGCAACAACATTCTGGTCATTTTCGCCGTCAGACAAAGTGTCTACAAAATCGAACTTTCTGCTAGGTGAAAGAGCAATATTCTGGTTAAAACTTGACTCGAGTCCGATTTCAGCTCCACTATCATTAGAGGCTATCCAAGTGGAACTTCCTGCCTTGGACCTCTTTGTTGTTACAATTTCGTCTCTGTCTGCTAAACGTTTAATTGGGGAATTCATGTAACGAGTGCTGTCATGCACAAAGCTTAAGTTGGAAGTTATTTGAAGTGTCCCTGTGAAATTTTCAAGATCCACACAATACCCAGTTTGGTGAAGAGCGCTGCTTGGCAGAGATGGTCGGCTCTGTGAAATGTTTGGACTAGAGTTTATGTACTGACTATTGGGCGCGGGGGCTGATTTTCGACGTTCCTCGATTCCAATTCTTTTATCTTTCATTGCTCTCACACGACCAATTATGTGTCGTTGCATGGGGCTTCGCGGCGACGTCGATTTAAAAGTTTTAGGATTCTTGTTTCTCGACGAGACGGTGTTCGACAGAGAAGATTGTCTTTGCGAATTCACATGACGAATGCTAATAATGGGAGCACGGAGTTTGCCATCGCTATTGGAGCTGTCGCTGTATTCGATTGAGGAATCGTGGATATGAGAACTTTGGATTCTTCTCCGCCTTGGCTGCATCGTTCTTTGGTTACGGGCAGTTCTGGGCGATATATTGCGCCGCGATGGCGAGAATGACTCGCTATTGTGTCCATCCCCAGATCCAGGACCATTCGAAGAAAGATGAAAATTCACATTTCCTGTCGAAATGGTCACATTCAGGGGAATCATACGCTCATAATCCGACATCCTACTTTAACTTCGGATTCCTTCCACGGAAAAGGGACCCGCACCTAGATTTGATCTATGAGAGAGAGATCGTGGCTGATGGTGTGGGCTCAGGTCTCGAGGAAGAAGATGTTGTTGTTCCGCTCGCTGTTCGTATGCATTGCTCGTGGGCGTTGAACGCTAACTGAACCGACGCATTATGGGGGTGGAGCCTACCTTCGGGGTTGAACAGCATTTAATGGAAACGCGTTTACGAAACGAGGAGAAACATAATGCTTGCGAAAAAATAGTAAGTATTCTGTTAGCACGACTGCAACCAAGAGATCCTTCAATTTGTATCTTGTGGTTCATTCGGGTTGAAAGACCCAAGTCCAAGACAAAACAGGACGAATTTAAATAATTAGTGGTAAAATAGAGACGATCCTCAGCCTGGGCGTGAAATTTATAAGATGCCTTTAGGTTTGTAGCATTGGTCATAGATTTCAAAACGTCTGGATTGTCATAATATATATGTAACAAAGCACTTTCTGATAAGGCACGAAGAAGTTGCTGCCCTCAACCTTCGAGTCCGGGTGTGGCAGGTGTCCTTTCATTAACCACATCGACAAAGTGGTTCAGTTGAAGGCCAAGTAAACTGCTTATCTAGAGCACTCAAGATATAGACATCATTGTTCTTGTTGTATTGACCTTTCTTGCTCACGTTGCATCATCTTGGCAACCATACTAAATTTGTCTTGTAGCTTTTTGTTAGCGGCACATTCATTTTTCAATTCTTCAAGCTGCTGTTGCAGAGCTCGTCGAACAGCTGACAAGTCAAATATGTCTGATAATTCACCTCCCTCTCCCTCAGAGATTTTATGAAGCTCCGCTCGTAAGAATTGATGGAACTCATCAACAAAAGGGAGCATAAAATAACAATTGAATTTTGTGATCGCACTTTTGCAAAACGCGTCCCTCCATTGTTGCACGATGTGTTGCACCAATCCGCCAACAACTAGATTCGTTCTGTTTGAATCTCGCGTGCATAGCGCTTCTTCCATCAGCTGCACCAAATTCGCATAATCCCTCTCCTGGTTGTCTTCATCAACCTCGATAGGTGTCAACGCTGATGACGTTTCCTCTCGCGTAGAAACAACGGCGCTGCTCTTTCTCCCTTTGCTCTCTTCTACTTGCTTTGGTTGGCCTTTTTTAGCTGCTTCTACAGCAACCTGGTATACAGATACAATGTCTTGCTGGTCCGGCAGGGCTCTACGGAGTGCACCTCCACCTCTCTCCTGTAGATCCCAGGTCACAAATCTTGTCATAGAAGTCAGGTCGTCCCGACATCTATGCATCGTCTACGCATGATGGCGAGACAGAAACCATGAGGATATTGCAGCAGACTATCTGCAATCAGGCATGAAAATGAACTTACATCATCAGCACATCGTTGGACGAACTCATCGTAAAGTGTTCTCACTAATTGTCTAAATTGAGGATTGTTAGCAATATCTGTTCCAAAAGTACCTCTGTCCGTGATGGATCTTCCGTCGCGCATAGTTTGATAGGCTGTCGATACCCTCTCTTGCTTTTGCCTGATAATGTATTCACTCACTGCACAGAGTCTACCCATGACATGAGAAACACGTAACTGAAGCGCATCCAACAGAGGAGCGAATGATATCTGAGCCTTCTCAAGAGCGATGACACAGGCTGCTCTCAGAAAGTTGACACCATCGTGTGCCTCGCCTATTCCGGCTGCATTCGCAATTTCATCCTCTGTGATTGTTGGCAATCGGAGGCAGCGTGTTGCAAGATTGAATTCTCGTAGCGAACGATGGTATTGGGAACCTCCATAAAGTCTGTGTTGAGTGTTGCCCACTTCTGATACCAGAAGATGATTCCAAGTTCGATCCGAAACTGATATTGGACAACCCTGAACATCTGCACGAACATGTCATGATTGTAGGTAAGCGAATTATCGCGATGATCATGATAGAAACTCTTCTTGAGATGAACTTACCAGCAAACGAACCGGCGGCCAAATTTTCCTGCTCCAATGTCTCCCCATACGAACTTGCGGGAGCGATGATACTTCCCTGGATTGCATCCCTTAATGCTCTACAAAAATCGTCACAAAAAGAATCTGCGCCTGCCTTCAATTTCTCCATAGATATGGCCTCTAAATCTTTCTCACATGCTTTAAGCCGTCTCTCCGCAGCAATGTACTCTGCCTTCAGTAGCGGGACAATCTTTGCGACGTTGCGTCGATAGCACTCGTCCACCCTCCGTTCAAGGAACCCCCGAAGCCGACTGATTCCAACCTTGGGCAACATCGACTTCGAATTTCTTCCGTCTTTGGGATTTAACCTCCGCACTCTGTTCCATACTAACTCGCGATCGGCGTCCTCTTTCTCAGCACAAGCAGCGACAAACTCGTCATCATCATCAAACAGAAAATGATCGTCGGTTTCTGCAACATGATGTCGGACTCTACCGCTGGGGACGGAGGTGTAGAAAGGTCCCCCAAGCTTGTGAGGGGAAAGGCGATCTACGATCTTTGCCGAGATGAAGTCAGCTAAATCAGAGGGAGTTCCGAATTGAGGTAACTTGGTATCCAGTTTGGTATTGACAATAACCGTCCGAGACAAATCCGGGTCAGCCTTCTGCACCACCTCACGCGTCACACCGTGCTTCCAATCCATTGTATCTTCCACACATAGGATTATGTAATCTTGACATTTCATTTTTGAGACTACGAGACGTTCTGCCTCTCGCGCGGCTGCCAATAGAGCACGTTGCTGCACATTAGCTGCTGCCCCGTCTTTCCTCACTCGAGGAGCTGATATAAGCCCTGGAGTGTCGATCAGAATCATATTTGGACAATATTTATACTCCATTCTTACGTTGATCTCTCGCGGATCAAAACTCCTCACAGGATCCTTCTCCAGACGTTGATTCTCTGACTCAATGTACTCCTGAATCTCATTCAGAGACTTGGGACGCTCAATGCCATCATCTCCTTTAAGGAAGCAGCGGGGATGAGCACATCGAGGGTTGTATTGCATACGGAGGGCGACGGGACGACGGGTTTTGGTACCACCACCGACCTGGTTGAATTGAAATCCCATAAGGGCTTCAATGAGGGCGGATTTCCCTGATGACTGATGTCCGACAACTACTACGGCTGGAGCATCGAATGGTTTTTGAAAGTCCTGATAAATGATTGAAAAAATGATGTTTAATAATGACGATTGAAACGATAGTTCACAGGACATCATCAAGCAAACTTGAATTTCCCACCTGCGCAAGAGAATGAAGCAAGTTGTAGGCATCATACAACGCCTCTTTCTCACTGCCCTGACCAAAATCATCACGGACAAGGTCATGACCATCCCCCTCATCGTCGCCCTCGACGTCTGATTCGCCTATGGACTCCGGATCAAGGTCGCCATCGTCACCACCATCCAGACCAAGATCCGCGTAGTCAAACAATGACGCATCGTTATATCTGCTTTCGACCTCTTCAAATAAATCCAAGAATTCGTCCACCCCTGACGAACCCCCTCCAGTTTGGCCGCCATCCAGTCGGGGAGTCTGACGGCTCAGTGGCGTCGACAACACGTCTGATCTGGTAAGAGCCGACGATGGTCTACTTGCATGTGTTGGCAGGCCACCGTTAACTCCGAAGCCGGTGCCTCTTGGAATCAACTCGCTGTAGCATGGTCTAAACGCAAAGACCCCTCCATACAGCACGGCTAGAATTCGTCGTCTCATATCGGTGACTGGCACCTATCTATGTTGAAGTAATGTCTTCGTCGATTTCTCGGCCAAGGTGTCCATCAAGGATTCGGTTGCTCCGATCCGGATGGCTTGATCGAATAGCCGTGGTTAGAATCGCCCGAATGGAAGTCACCCTTTGCTGCCCTTTGCCACTGCGTTGGCAATAAAGACGTGTAACAACTGAAATCCTTTATGCTGTCTCTATCACCCTAGACGGAGTTTCCACGCGCCATTTCGGAGAGCACAAATGCAGCGTTTTGGGTAGATCATCCTACCTATGTGTAATATGTACAAGTAGTTGTGGTGTGTAAAACCCGAAATCCAGACGAAAAAGAAAAAAGACAATTTTGTCATCAACATTTTTGCATCTTTTTCTCAATACGTCTACCACAAAATTTATCGCCGCTTCTAAGGAATCAATACTTGTAACTTCAAGACAGAGCATCTTTACCGTGCTTGTTCAGCTAAAACAACATGAATTCCCATAAAAATCCCCCGCGCACGAAACGGACGTATCAATTGTATGAATACAGAAAGGATATGATATATAAGTACTACTTACCTATAAATACTTAACAAGCAAAAAACGTATCCTCTAAATCGTAATTTGTAATTTCGCAAATGTTTTTTTTTCATTTAAGCGTTGGGTTAACTACCTATTAGCTACTTTGTAATGTTGCGACACTATGTTCTTACAACCCAAGTTTCGCTGTATTTCTTTTTGCTCCCCACAGCACCAAAAGGCTACTTCACCAGTGCCTCCCGAGTTCATAGTTTTAGTTTTGTTCCCATAAACTTGCCACACCAATTCCATGACCGTCTTTTGGTCAGCTAAAGTGATTGCATTACATTGGCCATCATTTCAGATTCAGACATAAGCACATGCTTGTGAACTACATATTGTTAGTCTTTGGCATGACTGAAGTCAAAGATGATTCATCCAATGAATGGCCTTGGTTTTGCACCACTACTATCTCAAATGGATCTCTGATCTGCACAAACATTGTGTATTGTTGGACTGTCCAATGCTTCCATCTTCCATGATAATTGTGTTTGTTCTGTTAATTAATTTGATGTTTTGAAGGTGTAATCAGGCTAATACTACTTGTGAAGAAGCGACTCCACAATTTTGTCCTCCGGGCCATTTCTTGCTTATCCATCACATGCACAATGCTTTCTCTTTCTCCGGCTGAGATTCCAACTCCAAGGCTTGAATCAGAAAAAGCTGCGGCAACTGCATTTCCTTCACAAGCCAATGTCTCGTCCTTGTAGTAAGGATCAGTTTCATCCAAGTCTTCATATTATTGAGAATCCGTAAGCTGCGGAGAATTCCTCCGCCACAACAAATGAGACTGGGCCAAAAATAACCAGCACCAGAGTTTTTGGTATCTCCAGATACCTTCTACAAACCTTTATTACTCAACTGATTTGTGCTTAACTGTTGCTCATTTTCATTAATTAATACTATCATGAGAATTGCCTTCCCCTGATGAAGCTGATGATAGTATTCTGATCCAGGCGCCAAAGAAGATGGTCAATCATGATTTGATAGAAAAGCACTGAGATTTCAATCTTTGAGATTTCAATTGTGCTCATCAGAAATAGCACTCTAAAAATAATCATAATTTTGATCTACATTACTTTTCCAACCTATAACTTCCAGTGTAGGTAAGTATCAATTATTGATAACGTACAACAACTAGCCACCAAAACAAACCTGTCTATTGAGTACAAATTATTTTCAGTTTAAAAGTTATCCTGATTGCTCTAACTTCATTTTTATTTGCTGAAGTTTAGACTTAAGCATCAAAGTCGTCCAATTTGTGTTTTGTCTACTGTTAGATTAGCCTTAATGTGTTAAGATTTACATTTACCAATGGACTTAAGCATTGAAACAAGTTGTTGTCAATATTGGATCCCTCGAGTCTGCATTGGTGCAGACAGTTTAATCAAAACCTCCTTCAAGGAATTGATTCTCCAGACTCTGCTCGGATCCCTGTTGAAAAAAAGGAGTTTACAGAAGTCGTCGTGGGAGGGCCTGACAGAGGTAGAAGTCAAAAGGGGTAGCTGAAATCGGCGACCACCTATTCCCTACATACCTGCTGTTGACCAAGTGCAAGAGTTCTTACCAACAAAGGACTCTGTACTGAAAATCAAGTTGTGGGATAAAACCAATTTCAAGGTCTCAATTTGGCACACCGTTATACCCAAAGCTTTTCTCGTTCATGTCCTACTAACGTTGGCGTTGAACATGTGCCGAAGAAACATGTTTTTGAGAACTTTGAAGTGGCTGTGGAGGCCAAATTCGAAGCGCAAGAAGAGAAACGAAGTCTAAAGGCTTCGATAGCAAACACGAAGGAAGCTAAAGGAAAATTGGCATCAAACATCGGCACAGCCCTCGGAATTTAATGCCTCACTCAAAGACACAGTTGTGAAGCATAAAAAGCCCAGGCTCCGTGTCACAAGAGATTTTTTTCTCTGTATGCGAACCTTCTCAGCAAAGACACAAGATTTTAGTGGGATAATATTATTGTCTCAAAGCAGATCAATATTGCCCCGTGGACCAATCTTCAAGGAATTTACGGTTGAGGGACCCAATCTTTTGATCCAACATCGACTGTGTTAAATGTGGCGCTGATGGAGGAAAGGTGCGTTGTAATTCTGGACAAACGGTCAAGTATTTATCCCACGAGTCATTCAGTCGCTCAAGTTCATGGAGATAGCATAAAGTGGAGGAATGGAGAGTGGGAGCATCATCCTCCGGTCTCCGGCAGTCTGGTCCCAGGTTGTTATAATAATAATAACTTAGAAATTACACCTATATAAGTGGTGCAGTTCCACTGGAACTTTTGTATTGCCATCATTGTGCAGCAAGGCCGTCGG
>JALLPF010000121.1:0-16513 GCA_036939455.1 Cyclotella distinguenda | reverse complement strand
AGATGCTTCAACCGAAGCAAATCGACATATTGTTAAAGTTTCGCCAAGAATCACTGGGGCAGCATCAAGATAATTATATTATTATCATGACCCGATGGATGTATGCCAGTGTTCCAACACTGTGGACCACATTAAATTAATACATTCGTCTTATAATTTTGAGCGACTGTGTTCCTATCATCCACGCAGTGAGTTACAGTCAGCATAAGGGGTGACAAAAAAGGGTTGTGTGTCGCGGAATTTCGCTCTTTATTCTCCAATTGATCTGTTTGATGTAATCAAACTTCGAAAGATGCTTCAACCGAAGCAAATCGACATATTGTTAAAGTTTCGCCAAGAATCACTAATCATGGACCGCCCCCTAATCCTCTCCCAATAAATTTTCCAGTATTTTTTCATACTCTTCCAACGTCAAACGTTCCCAGTCCCCCGGCAACGGCATTACCTTCGCAATATCTAATGTTCTATACCACGATGCCGGTATTCCGGCCATTTTTTCCCACTTGCCAACATAGGCTCGTTTTGTCAAGGAATCATATCCATTCTCCTCAATTTTATCCAATATTTTACCATAGGCATCCAGAGAGAGCTGCACCGGCAACCGGGATTCTGGACTCAACATGGGCACGCCTCTCAGGGCACGGGCGTAGTACATTCGGGCTCGTGCAATCTCGAATTTCATCAGGTTGATAAAGTTTTCATCGACGGTTTGATCGAATATTTGACGTTCGGTGACGCCGAAGCGTTCCATGTCTCGTTGAGGGAGGTAGACGCGTCCGCGTTTTTTGGCATCTTCGCCGACGTCACGGAGAATATTGGTGATTTGGAATGCTACTCCCAACGACAGAGCAGGCTCCCTGGAATTGACGTAAAATACTTGATGAGCAGATGTGTCAATCATGTCATGATCAATGCAAAGACGTCTAGTCCTGGTCCAGCTGCATATGAAAGACATGGAAAAAATCAAAGAAATGGATCCAAGCGTACTCACTTTGCCATTTCATCAGTGTAACCAGGAGCACACCCAAAGACAGGCATCGACATCAACCCCACCGTCCCCGCCACACGATAACAATACAAATGCAGCTCTTCCCACGTATCATACCTCTCCTGCCCCAACCCAGGAATATCCATCAACATGCCCCGAATCATATCCAAAAATGGCATAATTGGTAAGTTGGGATACCTAACCTTACAATCCAACAACGGCAGATCCAAAACATCCACAACCTCCCCCTCCTCAAACAACCTCTCCAATCGAATCTCCCACTCGGAAAGATCCATCAACATCTCCTCCGTGGGATCCTTCGCGTCCGTACGCGGAGCATCGACAATCTCATCCGTCCTCCGACACCACACGTACACCGCCCATATAGCCCTCCTCGCCCGTTCGGGCAGTACACTGGTCCCGAGATAAAAAGTCTTGGCGAATGCCGATGTGACAATTCCCGATTCTTCGTAGGCTCGTGCGATGAGACGGTCGAATCTGTCCGTGTCACGGGAGGTGAATTCCGATTGTGACCGGAGATATCGTGCGCAGTTTCCGACCAGGGTGGGTACGTCCTCTCCCGAGGATGTGTCGAGGTATTCGTGGACGAATAGTCCGATTTCGTGTCCCACCTCTTGGACTACTTCGTCGTTGATTCCCATGAGGCGTTGGCGTTGTCCCCTGTGAGTGTATTGGGCGTGGACGTTGGCTTCGTAATGTTCTCGTGCTTTGGAGAGTGCTTGTTCGGCGCGGGAGGTGGAATCCTTGACGGAGCCAAAGTCAATGACGGGTCCACCGTCGAGTGTCACTCCGAGGGATACTTCTTTGGATACTTCTTTGGTGCTTTGTCCTCCATTGGTTTCTTGTGGTGCCGTGGACATGGACATGAATGTGATTTGCCTCTTGGTCCATGGTGATCGATCCTGGGTGTCGGAGGCTGGCGTCGTTCTATGGGAGAAGGACGGTGTTGGATTTGTTGGTGTTGATGTCCATGACGTGACGGGTGACATCATGCCGGCGGAGAGGCACAGCAATGCTGCGACGGGAGTTATCTTCATGGTTCCTTCTGAAACTTGCTATTCGTCGCGAGATGATTGTGATTTCGATCGACGAGGGATATGGGATATGGCTAACTAGTTGCTTGGCAGGGCAGGGCAACAGCGTTTATTACAATACCATCGTACTGTTGCTTGTTGCTTTCGAATGTTTCAACGGACGACCAACATGGTCATTGGCATTGAATACTCCAAGAATGAGATGATGATGATGATGATGATGATGATGTTAGATGTTACTAGAGAAGATGTTACTAGATGTTACTAGAGAAGATGTTTATTGTTGATGAAGGGTTCAATCAAGAATCAAGCTTACGTTCGTACGATACCTACATTCAAGGTGAACAGGCCGGCTCTCGTCGATTCAAGCCCACGCGTTAGATTGACGTTTTTATATATAGGAATCAATAGAGAAATCCGAGACGTCACGAAGTCATGGGCCAAATCTTCGTACGTATCGTAGATACCAACATACTACTTTAGTTTAGATTCGAGTATAGACAATGACAGACAATGACGACGCCACGTGGAAGCAAACAGCAACAGCCTCCTACAATAACGCCTGCAACAACAACAACCTCCAACTACAACCACAACCACAACAACAACAACAAACCATGACCTCCGAGGCCATCCCCCCCGAAATCGCCGCCCTCTGGCAAACCCTCTCCCCCTCCATCCGCACCGCCCTCATCGAATCCACCATGACCACCACCACCACCAATGACAAATCCGGCCTCCAAGGCCGCCGCGCCAAATCCTCCACCGGCCCCCGCATCGACGACTCCTCCACCCTCATCGGAGCCGATTCCTTCCCACGTCGCACCCCCAACCCCACCTGGATCAAGGTCCGTGCCCAAGCGTACGATGATGCGCTGGAACGACGACGGGCCGAACTCGATGCCAAGGTACCGGTTCCCATTTACGTCACGTTGCCCGACGGCACACGCTTGGTCCAGTCGAAGGAGGGGGTGGGGTATGAAGCGTGGCGGACCACTCCGTACGATGTGGCGGCGACTGTGTCCAAGGGGCTGGCGGATAATACTGCCGTGGCGAGGGTTACCTATGATCACTACGTGGGGGATTATGATGTGGAGGAGGATGGGATGGGAGGAGTGGATACTTTGGCGGACAGTATGGAGGGGTTGATTCTCGAGGAGGAGGGGAAACAGAAGAAGGATCAGAATACGGTGTTGTGGGATATGACACGTCCTTTGGTGGGGAATGTCAGCAAGATGGAGTTTTTGAAGTTTGAGGACGATGGGGATGCGAGGACGGTGTTTTGGCATTCGTCGGCGCATATTATGGGAGAGGCGTTGGAGAGGTTGTATGGTTCGAGGTTGACGATTGGGCCTCCTTTGGCGGGTGGATTTTATTATGATTCTTATATGGGGGATTCTAGCTCGGATGGGGCATTTAAGGACGAGGATTGTGAGTGATGCCTGCTTGTACCTGGTGCTACATTGTCGTATTATTTGTATTATTCGTATCATTCGTATTATTCTGTGCTCAAATTGACACTGTCTCATACTTATAATAGATAAAAGCATTGAGGCAGAAGTTACAAAAATTGTCAAAGACAAACAAAAATTCGAACGTCTCGTCGTCACCAAAGAAGAAGCCCTCGACATGTTTGCGGGCAACCCCTTCAAGGAACAAATCATATCCACTAAAATCCCCGATGGGACCCGTACCACCGTCTACCGATGCGGAGACCTCGTCGATCTCTGCCGCGGGCCACACGTGCCCAATACCGGGAGGATCAAGGCTTTTGCTGCCACGAGACACTCGGCGACGAATTGGTTGGGGGACACGGAAAATGATTCGCTGCAGAGGATGTATGGGATTAGTTTTCCGGATAAGAAAATGTTGAAGGCGTGGCAGGAAAATCAGGAGAAGGTGAGAGGATCCATATCGTTGGATTGTAACTTTTGTTCTTCTTTGTTCAATGTCTGCTATGGAGGCAGTGATTTGAATTCACGAATCTCATTATCTGAAAGAGTTATGAAAGAATACTTTCAATCCAAACAAATTTCATGAGCCACCGAATATTTTTATCAAGCATTGAATTCCACGAACCTTTTCGAATGAGATCTAGCACTCGTTTCATATTCTCATGACACTTCTCCACAGGCAAAGGAGCGTGATCACCGACGCATCGCACAGCAACAAGATCTGGTAATGTTTCACGAACTATCCGCCGGTTCCGCGTTTTGGTTGCCACACGGTGCTCGGATCTACAACAAGCTCATCAACTTCATCAAAGAGCACTACTGGAGACGCGGATACGATGAAATCATTACTCCCAACGTTTACAACCTCGACCTCTGGCATCAGAGTGGACACGCGATGCATTACAAGGATGCCATGTTTTGTTTCGATGTGGAGGGAAAGGAATGGGCCATGAAACCAATGAATTGTCCCGGCCACTGCCTCATGTTTGCTGGAAAAATTCGTAGTTACCGGGATCTTCCCATTCGGTTTGCTGATTTTGGTGTCCTTCATCGTAACGAATTGAGTGGAGCGCTATCTGGCCTCACACGAGTCCGTCGATTTCAACAAGATGATGCGCACATATTTTGTCGCGAGGACCAAATTGAAGAGGAAGTCTTGGGAGCACTTGATTTCATGAAGAGTGTCTACACCACCTTCGGTATGACTTACAAACTTGAGTTGAGTACCAGGCCAAAGAAAGCACTTGGAGATAAGGAGCTCTGGGATCGAGCAGAATCGGCCTTGGCTCGTGCCATGGATGCGTTTGCCGGCGTGGGAGGATGGAAAGAAAATCCTGGTGACGGTGCTTTCTATGGTCCAAAAATTGATATCAAAGTAATGGATGCCATGGAACGAATCCATCAGTGCGCTACCGTCCAGCTCGACTTTCAACTACCAATCCGATTCGGTCTCGAGTACAACACGGGATCCAAAGAGGAAGGTCAGCAATTCGCCAGGCCGGTGATGGTCCATCGAGCCATGCTGGGTAGTGTCGAGCGCATGTTTGCAGTTCTGTGCGAGCATTACGGTGGGAAATGGCCCCTCTGGCTCTCGCCCAGGCAGGTGATGGTCGTCCCAGTCCACAAGGAGTGGAACGACTACTGCCAGGAGGTCCGGGAAAAGTTGCATAACGAGGGATTTTATGCGGATGTGGACGTGTCCAAGGCGACATTTCAAAAGAAGGTTCGTAATGCGCAGGTGGATCAGTATAATTTCCAGCTTGTGGTTGGGGAGGCTGAGGCGAAGAATGGAACGGTTAATGTTCGCACACGGGATAATCAGGTGGAAGGAGAGAAGAAGGTGGAGGAGCTTATTGAATATTTAAAGCAGTTGCGGGCGGATTACAAGTAAACTCTCGAGGTTCCTTCCACCACCGACCTGTTTTCGTCTTATTAAAATTTAAACGAATGGATTGAGAGATTTTTAGTTACGTGTCTTCTAATACTGGTTAATCAATTCAATTAGACACGTCATTCTTCACGGCAATTCGTTGTTCGTAACAGAAAATATTAGCTTGACACTGTACACGCCAAAACCTGTGAGCTATCTACCCGGAGGGAACCATTACACCATTACGTCAGTCCCGAACCCAAATTTGGCATGTTGTAGTCTTTGTTATACGCTGCGACCGCATCACTCTCCGGCTCTATATCAACGGCCATAGCCTCATTGTACGCCTGAATCAAGTCTTCGTCCGTTGCTTCCTCTTCGCCCTCTGCGTCACCTATGGTATACTTATTATTTGCACTCTTTTCTATATCTTCCAATCCTTGCAATCCACCTTCCATAAACAGTGATTGCCCAATCACGTCATCATGTCCTCCCCTTTGTGAAGAGCTGAAGTCTATGTGATTGACTGCGTCATCATCATAAACACCATGCCAGCCGCCTGATGAGCTATTACGAACATCCACTAAGAAAGAAAAACTAACGATTAGGTTTTTGGATTTCAGAATGGAATATCTATAACCGCCAGAGTTCCGCTGCGCTTACCCATTATATTCAAATCTTCCAGTTGATTGAGAACCGATCCGCCAGGCTTGGCGCGGAGACTTCTGGTACGAATGCCATGGGGACTGAGATTTAAGTTGTCGTGCAGTTCCTTTGACTTTTCCTGCCTCCATTTCCTTGCCTTGTAGGCAAAGCCCATGGCCGCCACTCCCCCGATTGCTAATAGGACTAGGAAGGAGGTGAGAAAAGCAGAAGCACCAGATTTTTCGGTGGATGATGAATTTTGACCATCGTTTTCAGCACTGGATACTGCAGTATCGTCTTCGTAGGAACCATTGTTATCTACAGGAATGATGGGATTCGTCGTGTCCTGCGCAAGCGGGGCGTGTTCACCAGTAGAGCGCTCAAGTGACATGATGAAAATATCTGACGCAGCTACATTTTCATTCTCCCCATAAATATACTCCGATGCATCCCTTTGTCGCATCAAACTTCCTCGGGTATTTCCAACAACGATTGCGTTTCCGAAACGATCTACAGCTACACCACCATTGCCACGGGAGGGTGAATCATCTTTGGTGGAACCGATTTGCTTCAAAAAGTTGAGAGCTCCATCCTGTGTATTGTAGCTGGCAACAAAAACATCGGTTCCCCCGTGGGCTACATTCTCGTGTCTGGAGAACGAATTAGCTGAGAAATCTGTCACAATTCCACCGTCTTTAACTAGCCCTGTGAGATAAACATCAAGACCGTCGTATGTCACCGCACATCCGAAGCCAAAAACATTTCCTTTTACATCCATCTCTAGGTTTCCTGCACCCACTTGCACGGTCCAGACTGGATTCATGGTAGCTAAATTAATTTTCGTCAAAAAGGCTTCCATGGATCTTTCTTCATCCTTTTCTGGAAAATCGTTCAGAAAGGATTCGTCTCGGAGTCCACTGGATAATGATGGAAGAAGTCCCTCAGTTGAGCCAACAACGTATACGTGATCTAAAGGCTCAGTTGAACCATGTAATCGTGGTGGATTTGAACAAAGGCTAGCAACAACATCGTTCTTAGTTGGTTGAGAGGAAAGCCTCATGCTGTGCATGTTCGTGAAGGAAGAAGATCCAGGATCAAACGCTTCCGTTCCGTAAAACGAGCCGTCATCAGCGCGGATCTTCGCAACAAAACCATCCAAATCAAACCACTCAGGAACATCTCCTTCTTCGAATACATCAATGCTAGTGCCAAAGGCAGACCCGTACCCCGAAGTTGATCCAGCCATCAGCAACAAATCAGGGGTGTTGCTATCGCTGGAGGGAGCAAAAATTACTCCTGCCGGACGCGTGTCTTCACGCAAATCGGGGAAAAATTCTTGTACCCATGTTTGTGATGTGACGATACGGTCGCCAATGTAAGAAGTTGAAGAAAGTTCCTCTTCCGCTGAGCTGTATTCTTTACATCCATTCCAACCTTGGTTATCGGAAAAACACATTGGATTAACACTGTCAACCGACATCTTTTTTAGAATGATGCGGTAGTCTGAACCAAACCTTGGACGTCCCTTCAAACCAAAAAGATCTTCAAGATTAATTACTCCAGGGACACCAAAATCGTCAAAATCTGTCCAGGAATTTTGATTGGCTCCAGAACCCATTGTTGTGTCGTGGTGCATCGAACTGTCTCTGCCTTCGTCGTTGACATCAGCTCGGTCTGATACCAGCATCAATACGTAATAATCTTTCTTTGAAGTAGAATCGGCTACCAAGGCGACTGGGTACAGCGCGTCTATGAACGAAGGAAGATGATCGTTCAGAAGTGCTTTCGAATCCACACCTGAAGTTACAAATCCACTGAGAACTTCCTCTGACAAGGAGTACGCGAGATTAGCCATGTCTCCGTTCGGATCATTCATGACTCCAAAATCAGGTGCCGAAGTAAGTGACGAAGAAAGAATATCGTATCCCAACGGTAGACGAATATCAATTTGTTGGGTGAATCCATAAACTTTGGCCGGGTTGTATTCTCCAGCATTCAGGTCTCCAACAACGTAGCCGTCGTCAAAGTTGACCGATTCAACATGGCCCGCAACGAGAAGACGAACACTTCTGGTATTTTGGTTACGAACGCTCGGTCGAATCGGCATGTTGGGTGGGATTGGAGGCACATAAAAATCGTCAAGTCTCCGCGTACGAGGTAAAATCTCTTCTGTGAAGTTGAAGTGTATTACCTCTTGATTGCTTGTATCGCCAAAGTCCTGTTGACTCACGATATTATCCTGATCGTCGTAGAGGTACAAAGTTGAATTCGTCAACCGTCCTCGGCATGGATCTGACGTGTCATTGGGGCAGAAGGTATTTCCAATGATAACAGATGTGATTACGTAAGAGTCACCAAGATCAACCTGCCACCAAGCAAAGTCATCGTCCGAATCTGTCAAAGAATAGTTGTTCAGGTCGTCATCAACAGCATTTGATGCGGGATAGATGCCAGAGATATCGTCCGATGATTGAGTAGCATCTTTTGATAGTGCAATATTGTTTCCGGTGAGGTCATGGATTTCCACTTCCCTCAGGCCCAATTGGGTACCTACCGGTGCGTTCTCGCTGAGCTGGATCTTGACAAGCCTGGCCTGAACACCGTCCCCACTTAGAGGTAAAGGAGAGGCCACAGGAGGAGGAGTGGATACAAGCGAGGGAGGTGTAGAAACGCCAATCGGACTGTAAACAGGCATTTCGGAGAAAGCAACGGGAGGAAAAGTGGACGCCACGGAGGGGAATATAGATAAACCAGTCCCGTTGTTTGTTGGATCTATGGCGCCCATTGTTGGGGACTCGACGGTTGGCTTGGGAGTGACACTCGGACTAAATGAGATCGAGTCTGGTTGAATTGATGCCATTGGAAAGCTTGACTGAAAGAAAGCGGGAGGAAGAGAGGATGCCACGGAGGGGATTATAGAGAAACCAGTCTCGTTGTTAGTTAGATCTATGGCGCCCATTGTTGGGGACTCGAGGGTTGGCTTGGGAGTGACATTCGGACTAAGTGAGATCGAGTCTGGTTGAATTGATGCCATTGGAGAGTTCGACTGAAAGAAATGACGAGGACAGGTGAATCATTGAAGCCACCAGTATCAACATCACACTCGAATAAAAATGAAAGGACGTCACGCCGCGAAACTCACCGGGGCTATGTTGATGGCGATTACGATTTCTGTTTCAGCAGTATCTCCAAGACTCTTCGTGAGCATGGTGGCCCCCTGATCATCGATCAACGAAACGATGGAATTCGACAGTCGACGCAAACAACCATCGGTATCGATTTCGCTTGTACACCATCGATTGTATATGATAATCTCGGAAATCGACACCATACCTCCCAAATCAACTTCCCACCATGCAGTGGTATCACCCCGGGCCGTGTGTGAGAAAGTGTCCAACCTCCCGTCGACAGCTCTGGATGCGACGTGATTATTATTAAAGTCGGAGGATTGGCTAGCTGACATTCCCTTAGCTACATCCACGGTATCTTGATCGTACACTTCCACCTCGAACATGTGGAGCGGGCCGGAGGTGTCGCCAGGGAGCTGAATTTTCACTTTCTGGGCAGTGTATGACGTCCTAATGTCGTCGAAAGGGACTGTACCCAGAGTAGTGATGGCGATGGTTGGCTTGATCGTAGTGGGCAAGTAAGATTGTCCTGATGTCACCGGAGAGTTCGACTGATGGAGTGTCAAGGATTGGTGCAAAATTTGAGACGACCACAAGCAGCATCACAATCAAACGTAAAAACACTACATATGACTTCTCTTCTTCAAGAGAGATGGCGAATTGGAGCTCACCAAAGAAGAGACGTCACCTCCTGAGGAGGGTTCGGAGGTGGCCTTGGGTGCGACACTGGGCGGGTTAGACTGTTTTGTGAAGGTACAAGGAGTAGGAAACGTTAGATGGCAATGAACAACTCCACTGGCATAATGATCTTAAAAGTCCGAAAATGGAGATGCTTCAACAAAGTTTGTCTACGCACCGAGTCACCGAAAAAAAACTCGAGTTCTATTTTCTCCGACGTATCCCCCACATCCTTGAAGGCATTCGTCTGCCCATCTTCTCCATGCAACGTAATCACAGCATTTGAGAGCCTCTTGGAACACTCGATATTCGTCGAACAACCTCGATTAACAATAAGGATGCGCGTAACTTCCACCTCCGTCCCCAGATCGACCTCCCACCACGATCCGTACCCGGACATCGTATGGGAAAAGGTTCTTCGATTCCCATCCACTGATCGGTCCGCCGTGTGATCCTCAGAAAAATCGGAGGATTGGGTCGCATTTTGAAACGATGCGATATTGGTTCCTTCCGTGCCGTAAATTTCCACCTCCATCATGGCGATGATCCCAGTGGTCGTTTCTTGATGGGAGATGCGCACCCTTCGTGCCATGTTGTAGGGTAACACGTCCATGTCGACCTCATCGTCGACTTGTTCCTCGTCAAAGGAGGCATCGTCGAAGGACTCCGGGTCGACTGCAACAGTCTCGTTCGTATCAACTTGTTCCTCATCATTTTCGAGGAGATCGGCCACAACTTCATCGGGAACCACACCAACGGTCACAGTGGGACGAAATGAGGCACTGGGACTATATGTGGGATAATGCGTGACGGGAGGTGCGGCAACGGGAGACATGGGAGAGATCTCCTCATCGTTTATCATGGAGGTATCCGGAATCAACGACTCGGCAATATCCTTCGGATTCTCGAACTCATGAAAATATCCCCCTGGTGCCGATTCCTCCGTATTAACCCCGAAAATATCCACAGCCGAGCACGCCTCGGGGGAAGATCGACTCCCGAATCTCCTCGAGTGAATCACGCGCACGTTCGTGCTCACCGCCGTGGCCGTAACGAATTCATCGCGATGGGGCAGGGCCATGACCGCATAATAGCAGTCGCCGTTGCTCCTGTCGAACCGAGGCACGCCAATGTCCCAGCCGGGTTGTTCGTTGGGAAGGTTGTGCAGGTCCGACCCGTCGAATACGGTGGAGTAGGTCGCGCCGACGAGGTAGAGAGCGTGATGGAGGGGGTCGTAGCGGACGGAGCCGGAGAAGGTGGAGGGATCGAGCAGGGAGGACGGACGGGAGGGGTCCAACGGGGCGCGGGATTGGTAGCCGAAAGGGACGGAGTGGGCGGGGCGGAGTAGGAGGAGGAGTAGGAGTAGGGATGTCATTGGAGATTGTGGACGGGATAAACGTCAGGGGCGGACCCGGATAGTCACGCGATGCTGAAGAGGATGGTAGGGAGATGCTGTGGTGGATGCTGGTGGGCGGTGGGCTGGTGGGATCGAATTAGGTTGTGGAATGCTGGAAGCTGCTGGAATGATGTGTACGACATGGCAATGCTCGAGGATTTCACGGGAGTGCGTGTAGGTATACCTACCTCGGTACCATAGTGCTCAACAAAGATTTTGCCATTGGAATGCGAATTTACATTGGAATCAATACGCAAAAGGGACTGGTCTTCGTCGTAAAAAATAATTCTCTCAAACAGGGCTTCGATATCTTGTGCTTAAAAATGAGATACACATGCTATTTCGCATCATTTCTCATATGAAAATCTTCTGATAAACTATGAGCACAAAGAAGGTGATGCAAGACTAAAGCGATAACTTTCAATAAACGTCTGCTTTCCACTTTTCAGGGCAGTAAATCGAAGGATTTTTCTACAGATTCCCAAGTCCGACGATGTTCGATCAAGGATAGTTTATTACGTGAAGTTTTGACACTCGCCATTCACTCTTTTCCTGTTGCACTGTGCACTGCGCACTGCGCACTGTAACTTTGTACTTCACTTCACCGAAGTCGGCATGACAAGCGATAACAATAACATTGGCACCTCATTTTATGTCGACATAACTTTTTCGCAATCAAGATGAAACTCTCGTCGCTGTCTCTAATTCTAGCAGCAGTCGCTCACGCCCCAGTGTGGGCACAGCGTCTCAACGATGGGAAAATGATATCAAATAATGATCGCAGTCTCAAAAAATCAAAAAACAATGGGGCTCGAAAATGTCTCTCCCGAGATGGTGACAACATCTTGACCTCTAAAACGAAGAAGAACTCTAAAACCAACAAGAACGCCAAAAGTAACAAGGACACTTTTAACTGTGCCGATATCTCCTCCTCCCTTGTCAAGATCGCGATGCTTCAAGGTAGCGCGTTCAAAGGAAACGTGCTCGAGATTGGGGATGCTGGTTATGACACAGCCCGTCTACAATATGCATCTCCCTCACATGTCACGTCACCCAGCTTCATTGTAGAGGCATTGAACGAGATCGATGTACAGGCTACAGTCATGTTCGCTGCAAGGTGTGAATATCCATTGACCACCCGATCCGGGGGTCATAATTACATCGGGATGTCATCCTGTGACAGCTCCGAAGGCACATGCATTCAGCTGGATGTAGGAGGGCTGAATAAAATGGAGATTACTGCTCTCCCAAGCAATCAAGGAAAACACGTGACCGTGGGACCAGGTGTTATGCTACGAGACTTGTTCACATTGTTTAATCGGGAACAAATCTTTGTACCAGCAGGAGAGTGTGACGCTGTTAGTATTGGAGGTCACATGCAAACAGGCGGAGTAGGAGTCTGGATGAGGCAATTTGGTTATCTGTCTCATCATGTAAATGCGTTCAAAATTGTACTTGCTGATGGGTCGCTTGTATCCGTGACAAAACCCAACGCCAAAACTACCACCACCAAGTTCAATGATGATTTGTTCTTTGCTGTTGTGGGCGGTGCATCTGGATCGTTCGGAACTATCGTCGAGATCACTCTAGACACTCACGACGAACGTGACTACTACTCTGTTTACTGGGAGGTTAACTTTCTCTGGAGCGATGAAACTTTGCCAGGCATTAAGAAAATGCTCCGAATGTCTGCACAATTGCTTGAGGATCCCAATACTTCGAATGATCGGCGCTGGGGTTTGTTTTGGACAGCGATTGGCTACAAAAATATGTTACAACTGAACGATAAATGGCCGGGTCCTGCTTTCAACTTCATCTCGATTGACTTCTCTTGGGCGGTTCCAAGGACACCAAGCCTAGTCGAAAGTGAAGAACTTGCTGCTGCCCAGTCTATTTACGACAGTATTGTGAAGGAATGCCCAGGCTGCTTATTGGATGACTTCCTTCCGCCTCCATTGAGGACAAACTTTCTGTCTACTTACGCTGATACCAGGCCGCTTTCACAACTGTCTAAAGATGTACAGCAGTTTGACTGGAGTGCACAGGGGTTTAATGGCATAAAATTCCAAACGTCAGCTCAATTTGGACGTCACAACCCGAGCCCTAACGACATTGAGGCCATTATTTCTGAGCTCGATGACTTCATGCCTAAAAATAAGACAGACATGCGAGCTCTTATTTTACAGACGGCAGTTATGGCCGGATCAACGTTTGCCGATTCTTCTATTGCATTGCCCTTTCCAGACAATGACTTTTTACTTGTGTTGGATGTTTGGGATCTGACAGGTCAGGTTGATTACAGTCAACAGCTTCGAGCGTTTCAAGACAAGGTCATCGCAGCTACTGGTGGTGAAGACCGTCGCATGTTTTGGGGTGCATATGAAGATCCCTGCCTCGAATGTGGTGATTGGAAACAGTATTATGAGTCGAAGGCGAAGTATGACAAGCTCAAAAAGATTAAGACTTGTGTCGATCCGAACTATGTCTTCAAGAGCCGCTTGTCTATTTCGCCCCATGATGAGCTCTAATCAAACCGTTTATTTAGACGACGGGTGCACGTTATTTAGGTGAAAGACGGGTATAATTTTTAACAAGACAGTTGCAGCATAACATTGAAATGTATTCATACAATCATACGACTTCTAGGCCAACTTTCCCTCTCATTTCTCATCTCTCCCATAGCAGCGACTACCGCCAATACAAAATCTCTTGCTGCGTTGTTCATCCATTTCCACCCATTTTTCTTTGGATTTTTACCCAACGGCCAACCAACGTGGCCACCAGACTTGGTCAAGAGTAGCATGGTATTACCGAATCCAGATTCTGCCAATGCCTGGACGTTCTCAGACCCTATCGTCCTCCAGCCAACAAGTGGGTCGTCAAGTGCCTGAAGGACCACAAAAGGGATGGATACATTTGCTATTCTACCCCATGATTTGCCGGCGTTGATATCACATGTGTTATCCTGTGCACCGTTGAAAAGGTTAAATTCAGGACGTGTATCGCCTAGTGCACTCATTTCAGAATAGTAATGCACTAGACTGTCAAAGGAATTGTAGTTGACAATGGCTTCAACGTCAAGACTCTGCCAAGAGTAGATTGGAACTATGTAAGATCTTGTCCAACATTACAGGAAAGAGGGATCGAACTGTTGCAGTAGCAACTCAACACTCACTGAAATGCTAGTAACACGCAACATTTTCAAAAACTGATCCTTTGTCAATCTGTGCTTGTAGTGTCTGGCGAATTTTCCAAGCAATATATCCTCACGAAGCCCAATTGTAAGAATCGGCTGCCACAACCTCATGCTCCTCTTGAAATTCAACTGTTGTCGCATGTCCAATCCTCCACTGATGGCAATGGCAGCGTCGAAAGCACAGTGTGTGCCCGAGCGTGCTACATAGTTTGAGAGAATTATTGCTGAGCAACAAGGAGACATGAGTTCAATTTAGAGCAGCATCATACTTGAGAAAAAAAAATAATTCAGGATGCCAACCTCCCATGGAATAACCCACTCCAGCAAAGATTTGCTTATGATCTCTGCCCTGAGACTTTGCAAGTTCATCCAATCCCCTCCTCACTGATCTCGCGGCAATATCCACATCTCCCGTTCTCGCACCATGAAAGACATTCCATCCCTTTACTGTAGTATCCATCATTCCCCGCGCTATGAACACAACGACGGTACTTCCCTCAGATCGTCTGCGTGATACGAAATCCTTGACATATTCTTCCTGTGACCCACCGTTCAGACCATGCAGAACCAAATACACGGGTTTTTCCACATCATGAACGAACGGCCGAGAGTCAGCTTTCTTCTCATCGAATGATGAATCGTCGTATCCTGAGATGGGAAAGGCAATATCTAACGCCAGATGTTCACCATCGAATGGATTCATGGCATAAACTCGAATGTACTCCTGATCTTCATTCTTATTCAAAATAAATGGAATTCCCGTCCTTAGATCCCCATTAAAGAGGTACCGAGTCGCTCCATGATCTATAGAGTATGTCCTAGAAAGCTCTGGCCAATGAGACGCAATCGATTCAATGATCGGTGTGGATGAACGGTAAAATCCCGGTTCAATGGTGGGCAGATCTATCCCCGGGTCGGCAAGTTGGTCAAGTGGTACCTCCACGACTCTCGACTCTAGCAATGTATTTGCAAGACACTCTCCACTACTCTCAATGACCCGACCTCCGTCCGACCGTAGGAATGCGCTAACCGCAATAAGTCCAATCCCTAATACCATTCCGTGGATGGCCAACGCTAGCCTTCCACCAGGGCGTTTCGAATGGACGCAACGAATCGCTGAAAGATTCGCGAGAAGAAACATTGCCCCTCCGAATCCACGGCCGTATTCGTAAACGAAGGATGTGTCTGTGAATAGAATGGCACAGCTCGCAGATGCTAGTATAGATGCCAATCGGTTCCCCCTTAAGGAGAGGAGGATGCAGATTGGTCCGAGGAGAAGCGAGGCAGATCTCAGCCATATTTCCGTCATGGCGAGGAGTGGAGCGGGCAGCGTAGTGGATGTCAGGAGGAGTTGATGGAATGAGTCATCATGCGATTCCAATGGAGAGATTGGACCGATGGGCGGAGGTGGAAGTGGGGAGAAGATTTGTTCTTGGCGTGTGGGAAGTTCGAATACGCCGTAGCCTGGTGGGAGAGATAGATAACGTTCGGGTTTTTGCGGGAGTGAGAGGTGATGAAGGAAGGATTGGGCGGAGGGGTCGATTGGACGGGATGTCATTGTGCTGACGGTTGACGGAGTTCGTCGGTATGAAAGTGTAATATACCACATGTGATTTGGAGCGTTCCCAAAATGAAGTCGAGCGCTCAATTTTACGATCCATCCCATTACGTAAGAATAAAGGCCCTTCACGTAAGTTGTTTGGCCCTACACGTAACCTCAACTTAAACGCCTCAACTATACATGGTAGAAGCTACGTTGTACTTATATACATAAAGAGGACATAAAACACCAAAAATCACATTTTTCGACATGTGTGTCACGATGGAATGATCATCCCAGAGGAGGAACTACTAAGCAGACCGACTTTACAGACAGTACAGGGCGTACAACACAACTAAGCAGACCGACTTTACAGACAACACAGGGCGTACCACACGACTCAGTAGGCCAACTTTACAGACAATACAGGGCGTACCAGACGAGAACAGATAAGAACAACAGAAACATACGAACGGGTGGACCAGGAGAGAGAGGGAGAGAGATGGTAAGTGACCGATAGTCAACCATAAATTAAATATTATCTCGGAACCCAACGTGATTTC